>LPNX010770301.1:2512-44465 GCA_001517045.1 Pseudotsuga menziesii
GTAGGCTAGCTTCGAGGTCAACCTCGACGCAGATTCGGGCACACGCATATTGATCTTTTGGACTGGCCATATCTATGTAGTTCCCCAACGCAGACCCTATGGCTTGGAGGGATTTAGGGTTCCAACAGTGCATAGGGAGATTAGGGAGCCTGACCCAGACAGGCACTGCTTTCGGGGTATCAGCTTCAGGATCAAAGTCGGGGGTCCACCTGTTCAGGTAGAGACCCTGCGGGCCCATGAAGTAGGGCCCATTTCTGAAGATAAGCTCTTTATCCTCCTTGGATTCGAAGTCGAAGAGGAAGAAGCCTCGTCCAACTGAGTAAGATGCAATGTTATTGGAGATAAGGGGCCTCCAGTTCCTTTGGACCCAGCTGTCTGTAGTTTTGGGCGAGGGCCATAGCCCTGTGAATTGCCCGATCAGTGCACGCTCTGCCAGGGAGAGAGCTACCCTAATGGTTTCTTCCGGGGGAAGAGCCACCTCCGGCACATCTTCCAGCCGTTTGACAAATTTTGGGGGTTCTCTGTGTCCAGATTTCCTTATGTGTGAGGAGATCAACCGATCAAAATCAACTAGACGGAGATCCGGTGATGGATCCCCGCCCCCACCAGGCAACAGGCTGCCCATTCAAAGCTAGAGGACAGATTAGCCCCCCATCATCAAGAGGCTGCCAATCATGAATCCCTCATACACGTGATCAGTCCTCAAGGCTATCTCCACGAGGCTGCAGCGCGACCAGCTCCCAACTAAGAGCTCGCTGCCTGGAACGCTTCCTTGGAAACGCCGTCCCTGTCAGAGCTCTCCTCTCATGCAGTCCCTCTCAATCCCTGAATAATTTAATGAATATGAAATGTATATTATGTGACTAGCATTATTATTATTATTATTTATATATAATATATAAAATAAAAAATATTTAAAAAGTAATAAACCAAATAGTAAATAAATAAACAATATAGAGTTAGATGTATATTAGAATTAAGTAAACAAATAAACAATATAGAGTTAGATGTATATTAGAATTAAGAAAGGAAGTGAAAAATAATACTATAAAAAAACATTTTTAAATCCTTTTAGAGTTGATGCATAAGATGTTTAAGGAGCAATCATATGTTATCATGATTTCCAAGATATGAACCTTCAATGTAAAGTTAGTTTTTTTTTCCTATACAAAAAAGACCACAATCCAAAACTTTATTTAAATTTCGAACCATATTTTTCATGTTAATTAGCTTCTATCAATAACTATGTAAAGTTATTAGTTACAAATAAGTGTGTTAAGTAGTTCACTATTATTAGACTACTCTATTTAGCAGGAGTGTTAATCATACAAACTACATAATCAACATAAGAATATATAGTGTTAAACAAGTAATTAATTGTGTTAATTATACATTGCCAAAATATATATCTACTATATTATTTGTGGTCACAATTTGGTGCATTTGAAATCTATAATAATTAGAAGTCTAAACATATTAAATTTTCTCATTTATAATTTATACACAAAATTAAAAATCAAATTGTTCACAAAATTTGTTTATAAATTCATTTTCAATGCAATATAATACTTCCATATTTATTTACTTTAAAAAGGAAAAAAATGTAAACATTTTAAGACCCTTTCATCAATGAATACATGTAGTGTTATTATGTTTTAAAATAAAAAATGACTATAACTTTATTATATAATATAACAAAACTACATTCTTCATATATTTATAATGATACGAAATTTTGCTCCCTAGGGTTTGGTCTATTGGTCACTCCAAGTTTTATTAAGGTGTGGGGGCTGTTAAGTAGGACACAGGTTCAAACCTCCTAGTGCAGAAAGGCGGCTGCCTATGTATTGGGGTGTCGGGCACACTGCCCAAGGGGTTATAGAGGTAGCGACAGGATTCGACCCCATGTCACGCGAGTACGAAACCGGCTAGTTGCCAATTCGCCTTGTAACAAAAAAAATAGTGACAAGTTTTATATAATGAAAAGATTTTAGATTTATAGTACTAGATCCACAATTCTAGATCACTATAAGTCCACGAATTCATTACAATAGGGCCTTAGTACTCACATTAAGGTTTTAGTATGCAAAACCATCCAAGAGAAGTCCATAAATTCAATACATAGTATAAAATCTTAATAATCAATTGATATGTGGATGCCAATTGAGTGTCGATTGGGTGGTTGGGAGGAATGTTGTTATCCTCCACAAGGTTCAAATCTAGCTTTGTGACACTTGCTAGAGTATGTGATTATTTCCATACCTTGTTTCTTCAGAATAATTGTAGATGTTAATGATTTCTTTATTATTCATATCTTTAATTTTTTATTTTATTTAAAACTATTAATAAACTTCACACTAAAAAATGAGTTCGTTTCACTATATAATACCTCATTTTTACTTATAAATAAAACATATGACTTTTGAAAAATGATTTTTTTTCTAGAAAAAAAACCTCTTTTGATATTCATATTTAATAAAAAAGATCATACATTTCATCAAGATCATAGTTTTTTCAAAAAAACACTAGAAAGTTTTTACATCATACTGAAATATTCTTGGACTTTTGCTTCAAGCTGCAACTTACCCATCAAAAGGAACTAAAATACTTTGGACTTATCCAAGTGTCTAGGCCTTGCTAACTTAGTTGACAAACCAAAAGTTACAAGCAACATACTCATAACAGAACCTTTAATCTAGAGAGACCGATCCCTCCATCAAGATCTTTTCCTCTATCACCTCTTGGAAATATAACATGCCAAAGTCACAAAATGGTGCCAATTTTCACAACTTGTCAACGTCTTTATTGAAGATTCTTGAAATATACATAAAAGAAAGCTGAATGAAGGAGTTTTTCAATATCTTTATCCTTCTACACCAACCTTCCAGATTGATGACGTGTAAATTGAAGTTTCCTTTTTTCCACTCTATTACAATTTTGGAATCTCCATTGATAATCAAAAAATCGATTCCACATTTGCTAACAAAAAAGAGAATCCCCCATAGACGGAAAAGCTCTACTCTTGTGTTAAACAAAAGCTTTAACAATAATATTTAGTTTAATATACTGTTTTCTAATTTAGAAATAAAAATCATCCACAAAGTTACCCATTCAACCCAAAACCAAATTTTAAAAAAACATAAATAATAATTATAAACGAGTGCCAACAACCTCTTCAAGCAATTGTTAAAAATAAAACAAACTACAACAAAAAGAATAAACCTATAGCCACAAATGTCAAACCTAATCACAAGTGACAAGCCATTGTTCACATGGAAAAAGCTATCACCTCTAAGAGGATGATCTCTCCAAGTTTTGGAGAGGGCCCTGGCACAGGCTAAATATAGCAAAAGTGCTTCACATTATTAAAGTTTAAAGAGCAAATTAGCGAAGCAGATAAATATAGCGTCCATAAATAGAGTCACCTAATTTGGACTTTCTAGAAGCGCAACAGATTGCAATACAAACTGAAAATATCTAATCCCAACCCACTCCGATAACTAGAGGAAACCAAGCTGATTCTAATCTGATTGGCTTGTCTTCATTCCATCCGCCAGGTGGTTTTCTTCCTCACCTCTTGTTGCTCTATTTTTCTTATTAAAGATCCGACGATCGAACCTGCTAACCCTGTTTTCTATAGGTTCATAAAAAATACAATCATGCCGATGGCTCCAGTGGTGGACGCCGCCTATCTCAAGTCCATTGACAAGGCACGCCGAGACCTCCGCGCTCTCATTGCTGAAAAGAATTGTGCGCCTATCATGCTTCGTCTCGCGTATGTATTTTCTCTATTTTCTGTTTTTCTCTTTCAAATTTCACTTTCTTACTGTTTGTATGTTTCTCTTCTAAAGTTTCAGGAAAATTTGCAGTATCAGAATTTTCGTTCGAATTTCGCTGTATTAGGATTTTCGTTTAATTTTTTAGAAAACTTAGGTACATAAGTATTTTCGCTTGAAATTTCAGAAAAAATCTGTGTATAAGAAGTTTCGCTAAAATTTTCATGAATTCGGTTTATATGACATTTCGTTTCATTTCGCTGAAAATTTCGGTCTATAAAACTTTCGTTTATATTTTCAGAAAATTAATGTGAAGACTAGCTACATTCTATTAATTTCACTGAACTTCGGAGTCTCATCCATAAAATGCGCAGATTTGATTGTTTCTTTCAGTTTTGGTGCGGAAGAGTTTATCGCTATTGTTAAAAACAACGATAAATTGCGAATTTTGAAGATCGGATTTGAATTTGGTCATCATAGTGTTTGTTAAGAAAACCGGGGTTTGGAAATTCTATACACTCTATTTTTCTGAAATTTTTGGTGCATTAGAACTTTATTTCAATTTTTCAGAAAAAATCGGTGTATGACAACTACATTTCCTTGATTTCGCGGAAATCGGAGTTTCACCCATTAAATGCGAAAAATTGATCGGAGTTTTAATGTACAAGAAATTATGCTAATCTTTTAAATTGAGAAATTTTAAGATTGGATTTGAATTTTGTTATCATAGGGTTTGGTAGGGACGTTTTCCATTTTCCAAAGGAAATAGAATTATGAATAAAACTTTGAAGCCCAACGGGTTAGCTTAACTGGTTTGTTGCCAATTGCCAATGTTATTGGGCATTTTGCTAGTTCTGTGCCAACAGGTGTCCATTTAGAATCCCCTTGCATTTAGCTCCTCTGGTTTGTTGCCAATATTACTGGGCATTTTGCTAATTTGTGCCAACAGGTGTCCAGTTAGAATCCCCATGCATGAGGTGCACTGATATCAATTGACAGGCTTCCTAGTGATTCCATCCACAAATGTATGGAAGCATATCTTGACTTTTTCCATGAGACTTTTCTTGGGAAAAAATGAATCAAACTTTGGATGGATAATTTTCTTAAAATAGGTTTGAGTCTTGAGCTGTTTCAAGAAGTTGCTAATTGCATTCACTATGCTAGCATAAGTTGAATATATGCTGAACTGAAGCTTAATGGATTTGTGCACGGAAAAAGAAAAATCTATTCAAACACTATCTTAATTTACGAGCATGTATGAAATTGTCCTTTAAATTCTACAGCAAGAGCAATAGCAGACCTCTTTATATTGAAGGAGCCAATAAGAGGGGTTTATTTGGTGGTAGTCCGAGTAAGTTAAGGGGGGGGGTTAAGGTCAATTGGGTGGATGGAGCGTTATCCTCCCCACCCAGGTTCTATTTTCCTAATTGACATCTTGAGCTCATAATGAGAACATTTTTTGTAATGGCTTCAAGCCCTGTTGTCGACTTGGCCCTGTGCTCTAAAGAATCTAGGGTTTAGCCTTTCACCCTTCTCGAAATGAGGGGAAGTGCCTGGGGGTTGGCCCCGGATAATTATCTAGAAAGAAAAGTTAAGGGGCTTAAGGTTGGGTTCTCTGAGCTGTGTTTTGGTTGGGAAGCAAATAGCCATGGTTACAGCTTTGGTACTATATGGTGGACCTCAAAAACATGAAAGAAGATTACATTTTTTTTAAGCTATCAGGATTTATATTATGCCATGAAAAATACAGAGTATCAAAATGCTGGTCTGCTACAAGGAAAATCAAGCCAGCTGCATAACAAAGAGTTTATCATTCTAATATATTTATACTTATAACTATTGTAAGGGTCTTCCCTGTTCCATTGTCTAGAAGCAGTTCAGGGATAACTAGAGAGCACTAGATAGCTACATCTATCGCTAGCAATCAAAAAAGGAGAAGAGTCGACATAATAAAAACTAGACTGGCTGTTCATCATCAGAGACGGAAATCAAAGGAAACTTTTGACCAGGTGCCAGAGTAGGGGCCTCTTCTGTAGACTCTATTCCACTGGCAGCTTTGGCAATAATGTTTAGTTTAGTATCCTGTTTTCTGATCTGGGCATGAAGATCATCCAATTGCAGCAAAATATTGTTGTTGGCTTCATGATAAAAAAGACGACATAATTTATAAAATATAAAAATTTATTACATGGAGAGAGAAGTGAGAGAGAAGTGAGGTGCACTTTGCAGCTCCAGTTCACTATGAAAAAGATGCGTATAACATAGCATCCATAATGCCAATAAACTAAAATGGATAAACGTTGAGGTTTGTAACATGGAAATGAGAAAATAGCCGATCATAATAATAAAAAAAAATACAATAATACAATAAACTGGGGTAAATCCATCTAAATCTTTATCTTTTAAGAATGGAGAAGATTGTGCCTTGGTTTCTTTTTGAAGTTTTTATCTCTCTCGGGGCTTAATAGATTTGAGATTAATATGGATCTATGTTGGAACTTGGTAGTAATTTCACTCCAAGTTTTGAATTTCTCACAAGAAACCATTCTTTACCACAGAATTTGAAATCTCAGGATTTACAAAATCTAATGCCATAAATGTTGAGGGAAAAGTTTAACCTTAGAAAGTAAGTCAGGGATCGACAAACTTGGTTGTTTATCTGTAGTTTTACACAGTCAACAAAAGGTAAAGGAAAAATCACTGGATACGACCATTTTTTGTTACTACGCAACTAATCATTGAGAACTATTGCCCATTATGAATAATCTACAATTACAAAGATGGTCGGTGCTTCAAGCTTGACACGGTCCTTGATGAATGAGATACAAGAATATTAGGTTAATAAAGCTAGAGAATACAACAGATTACAATCACCGAATCACGGTGTCAATGTGCCAAGGCAACTCCAAAGTTCCAAAAGAAAATACAAGTGAAGAAAATTATGTCAATAAAGTTAGAGAATACAACAGATTACAATCATGGTGTCGATGTGTCAAGGCAACTCCAAAGTTCCAAAAGAAAATACGAGTGAAGATAAAAGTAGTAAGATAGTGCAGCAAGAAAGTAAACCTAGAAAAGAGAGAAGCATTACTTAGCTCTAGAAGTAAAGGTAGATATAGAAGAAGGGGTTGAACGAACCCCGCCCTCCTTCTCATTCTGGAGGTTACAAAAAAGCGTGACATGCTGTTGTGTGGTTGAAAAGAATGGGTGTGCTTTGACAATTACATATTACTAATTCAGCTCTTCATGTATTGTTTGTTTTCATACACTAAGTCAAGTTGCTCGAATTTAGTTTTTACTTAGCAAAGGTAAATTTAAAAAAATTACAATGTATAAAATTTGACATTAAGTTCTCAGAAAGATGAAACAAACTTTTTTTATTATTATAAATTCATATGTCCAAGCAGAGATCAGATGCATTTTTTATAACTTTAAGTTAAATATAAACACGGAAAAGAATATTGGAAATAGATCACAAGCATGTCAAATTACAATTGTAGAAACGTCTTACAAAAATGAGAGTCTAGAAAAGTTAAGCATGAAATGCAATTTTTTATAACATGTAGAAAAGATTGGAAATAAATCAAAAGCATGTCAAATGCTATATTAGAAACGTCTTACAAAAATGAGAGTCTATAAGAGTTAAGCATGAAATGCAAATTTTACTCATGACTTTGCAACATACTTGTTACATTGTAAAGCGAATAAATCTAAAGCACTTGGGTCCACTGTTTTTTTTTTGTATGTTTGAGTGCCTTGTGACTTCTTGGGCGAACCTTTGGTTTGAGAAACCACGAGCCAGGGCATCTAAGCCGTCAAAATCACCCAGGGATTGCACCCGGCCTGGACTGCACCAACACCTAGCATGATTGGATTTAAATGGCGCCTCCCAGGAGCAGCGGGTTTTGATCTTGGACCGCCAAGCAAACGAAATCCCTCTCGACCGTTTGCTCTACCGGAATTTGACACTTAGGTCCACTGTTATCAATGTTAAGTTTTCTTATTGCATAGATGATATTTTAAAAGAATTTAAGATGGTAGGATCACTGAAAGAACAACAATTACAGTCACACAAGAGAACAAAAGATTTATCCTAGGAAACCCTTGTGGGGGAGAAAACCCAACAAAATTTCCTCAGTATAGAACTCAACCAAAACAGTGTAAAACCCAAGACAATTGCTTCTCTCTTCTTTCTGGAGCACTTCTTCTTCTCTCTCTCTTGCAAACTTGCTTGAGTGAAGTGAGTACAAATGAAGGAGGTGCTTCCCTATTTATATTTGACTCTTGACTTGTCTTAAATCCTAACTGTGCTGACTTGTCTAACTGACAGGGTCGACTTGACTAGTAGGACACCAAAATAATATTTATTATAATGATTCAAGGGTACTATTGACCTGACTTAGATTCAAAGGTTTACATTGATTCTTTCAATGACCAATTACATCAGTGGCAACTCCCAAAGGAGGAATACAACTAGAATATCTTCTGAAGTTACAATATTTTAACACTCCCTCTTAACTAGGAAGATGTTCTATATTAACAACCCCTACCACCAATAACAATATTTCATATTGTATGCAGCTAGGGTTCCCTAGGATTTGCACGTGCAGCTGGCCTGGTCGGCGGCTTGTTCAGGTTCCCCCTCGGCCTTTCTCCGTCCATGGATCCTCCCGACCTTGATCCCGACGGCTTTGATGAGAGATTCAATCGTATTGTGGCATCTCTTGCCCCCCCTCGTCTAGTTCGCCTTCCTCTTCTTGATTTGTAAAACGAACTGAAATCCTGGAGGTCAAGCTTTCCTCAACCGCCTCCAAGCGGAAAGTGGTAACATTATCTGAAAAAGGATTGATTGGTCTGTTCATAGGCCTTTGGCCCTCCCCCAGATCTGTGGAAGCTTGGCTCAATAAAAACTGGAGATCCCTCGTTCAAGGAGAAGTGCAACAAATCTTCTATGGAAAGGGGTATTTCGTATTCATCTTTGAGAAAAAAGATCGGGATCTCGTTTTTAGAAATGGACCATATTTTATGGGCCCAAGAGGAATGTACCTCAACAAATGGGACCTCTCTTTTAACAATGAAAAAATTTTGGGCCAAAGGTGAAGGGAAAGCAACCAATGCGACTGGAGCCTCAGGAGGCCTTCTCACTTGGTGGGATGGCGAGAAATTCTCAATGCGTTCAGCCATCGAAAATAAAAATTGGCTCTTTTTGGAGCTAGAGAGCAAGGAGGATAAAGAAATATTATGGGTCGGAAACATTTATGGGCATACGGTCCAAGCTCAAAAAGAGAATTTTTGGAACTCCTTGGAAGATCAATGTGAAGGGAAAAAACAACATCCATGCTTCATTGCTGGTGATTTCAATGTCACCATCTCAGCTGACGAACGTAGGGGGGGTGCCAAAATCAGGGACCCTTTCGGAGAAAGACTGGAGGACTTGATCTTGCTCTGGGGGCTAGAAGACATCAAGCCAAAAAATGGGAACTTCACCTGGAGCAATAAATGGCTCAGACTGGGACACATTGCTGCAAGATTGGATCAAGTGCTGGTAAGCAACCATCTCCTTAAGAATTTATCCTTCCCTGAGACCAAGCTCCTATGTTCGGCAGTCTCGGATCTTAAGCCTCTTTGCCACTTTTTTTCCTCTGTTGGGAAACTTGGGCCACTCCCCTTCCGATTCAATCACCTCTGGTTGGAGTCGGAGGGAGTCTGGGACATCATAAGCAAAGCATGGAATTGCTTCATCCCAGGCTCTCCTGCCTACATTTGGGAGCAAAAGTTGAAAATGGTTAAAACCGCCCTCAAGCAATGGGTCACATAACACTACCAAGAACCCACTATAAGGAAACTTGAAATTGTCAATCAGATGGAATCTTTGCAAGAGAACATGGAGCGAGTGGAAGTAACTAGAGAGCTCCTGTTTCGGGA
Source organism: Pseudotsuga menziesii (assembly GCA_001517045.1). Classification (NCBI taxonomy): domain Eukaryota; kingdom Viridiplantae; phylum Streptophyta; class Pinopsida; order Pinales; family Pinaceae; genus Pseudotsuga; species Pseudotsuga menziesii. The sequence continues at coordinate 12,214 of LPNX010770301.1, forward strand.
AATTGAGTTGGAAAAAAGCTTACAAACCATCCTCAGACAGGAAGAGGAAAGCTGGAGGCTATGGTCCAGAAATCTCTAGCTCATAGGGGGCGGCCAAAACACAAGTTCTTCCAAAATCAATGCAGAGATCGCCAGAGAAGAAACACAATAAGAGAGCTAAAGAGGGACGACGAAACCACCATAACAGGACAGGCAAAAATCATCTCTGAGGTAAGAAGTTTTTTTGAAAATCTTTATAATAACAAAGAAGAAGTTTTGCAGGAAGATTTGGGGGAAATGGTCAGAGATATCCCTTCTCTGGTCAGTCTTGAGGACTGCAAAATTCTAGAAGCTCCCATCTCCGAAGAGGAAATCAAGAAAACCATTTGGACCCTCCATCTGGACAAAGCCCCTGGGCCAGATGGCTTCCCTATCCGCTTCTATAGGATGTGTTGGAAAATAATAAAGAAGGATCTGTTGCGTCTTATTTCCTGGATGTCCAAAGGGAAAATGGGAGGGGCAACCAACTCCACTTTCCTAGCTTCCCAAAGAGCCCAACCCTTCTTCAATCAAAAGATTCAGGCCAATTTGTCTCTGCAATGCCTTGTATAAGATCTTTACCAAAGTGTTATCTCTTAGACTTAAGGCAGTCATCCCTTCCCTAATATCTCCAAATCAGGGAGGTTTCATATCAGGCCGTCACATAAGTGACAACATTCTTCTTGTCCAAGAAGTTGTCCACTCAAGCATAAAAAATGGAGAAGTTGGTATGGCTATTAAGCTTGACTTAGCCAATGCCTTCGATCATATATGGCATGATTTCATTCTGTTGGTCTTGGAAAAATACCGCTTTCCTCCCATATTCATAAATCAAATTCAAGCTTGCATAAACTCCCCTTGGATGGCTCCCTTAATTAATGGTAGGCCTTCCGAATTTTTCAAAGCCAAGAGAGGAATTAGGCAGGGCTGCCCCCTCTCCCCTTTCCTCTATATCCTCGTTGCTGACTCACTGAGTAGAAGACTAAACAAGCTTCTAGATGAGGGCCACCTCTCAGGCCTTTCCTATAAACATGGAGTCCAACCAATCAATCTTGCCCTCTTTGCCGATGACACAATCCTTCTTGGCAGTGCCTCCTCTCAGATTGCTAGGAAGTTTATCAGGTCTATTGATCTTTTCCTTCGCTCCTCAGGCAGTGCAATGAACCTGCACAAGTGCCAACTTTATGGATGCAACAGTAATGTGGTTTCTTTAAGAGACATCTCCCAGATTCTCAACATCAGATTTAATCACGATTGGACTCACTTCAATTATCTGGGCATCCTCATCAATAAAAAGTCCTTCACTTCAACCATGTGGAATACTGTCATACAAAAGATAAAAAGCAAGATACACTCCTTGGGCTCTAGGTGGCTCAATTTGGCAGGGAAGACTACTCTCATTCATTCAATTCTCTCCTCATATCCCATATACACCAGCTCGATGATTCTGGCTCCCAAAACAGTCACGAACAACATTAGCATGGAAGTCCAGAAATTTCTTTGGCAGGGAGGAAAGGTTCAGATCAAAAAGTTCCACCTGGTAAATTGGGCCACAGTTAAGGCCCCTAAACTCAAAGGGGGACTGGGCATTAGAGATCCAGAGCAAATGAACAAAGCATTAGGAGCTAAATTGGTTTGGAGACTGGTAACTGGAAGAAAGGACTGCTGGAAAGAAGTTATAAGGAAGAAATATATAAAGAAGCCCAGGTCTAAAATCTTCAATAACTCTTGGGATGGGAAAGGCACCTCCGTCTGGCATTTGTGCAAAGCCTCTCTCAACCTTATTAAATCCCACTCTTACTGGATCCCCGACAATGACAAAAAAATTAAAGTATGGGATCATAGAATTATGGGGCATCCCCCGCTATCCTCGGTGCAAGAGTTAGAAGAGCTTCCGAAATGGGCCAGTGACAATGGCATAAAGACTCTCTACGATCTTTCTATCTGGGAATAGAACAACATATGGAAAGGGTGGAGAACGCTTCATCCTTCCGAACACTTGAAGCCTGCGGTAGCACAATTGCTCATGCTTCTGCATGGTATGGCACCAATAAGCAGAACCTCAAAAGATGCAATCGGCTGGGGCAAAAATGGAAACTACACGGTCAAGGAAGGATATAAGATGTTTCTTAACGACTTAGTTGCACCCACAAACATGTGGAAAAAGGTTTGGCAACCGGACTGCATACCAAAAGTTAATTGTTTTATCTGGTTACTGATGCATAACAAATTACTCACCGCAGACAACCTCAGCAAAAGAGGAATTGAAGGCCCCTCTCGATGTGCATTATGCAGTTCTGATTCGGAGTCGGCCTAGCACCTTTTCCTATAATGCAACGTTTCTCTGCAAGCCTGGAATTCCATCCTACTTCCCATATGCGCTCACTTCAGGCCTCCAGACTCTCTTGGGCAACTATTGATCAATTGGAGCAACTTATTCCCTGGCAACCTCAGAAAAAAACCCATCCTCAAGCGACTGTGGAACACTATCCCAAAATAGTTATGCTGGCAAATATGGTTGGCTAGGAACAGAGCAATTTTTAAAGGAGAAAAAGCTTCTATAAATCGAATTGTCTCCAAAACAACAGGTATGCTTCAGAAAAATTGGCCTCAAGAGGCATTAGCTTCTCAGATTTGGAAGTTCTACCTGCCCAAGTCTCCGAATGGTGTAGCACTTTTCTTAAGAGGAGCTCCCCTCAGTCCAAAGCCATCACCGTCCGGTCTAAATCTCCTTCTATCAACTATCCTTGGGAAATAAGGAAAACCTCAGAGGAATTTTCAAAATGGCTTCAGGAACAAAACTCTTTCACCTTGTTCTTTGATGGTGCCTCAAAAGGCAATCCCGGGAAGGCAGGCGCGGGGGGAATCATCCTAGATCCCAGAGGTCAAACGGTAAGAATCTTTGCCTGGGGACTGGGCCACAAGACGAATAACGAGTTTGAGTGGATTGCGCTACTTCAGGCTCTAGACTTTTTAGATATTAGGGCCTTCCCAAGACTATTAGTTTTTGGGGACTCTCGCCACGTAATCCTCAAAATGATCGCTGGTTACACCTCAGGCTCCATTAACTGCATAAGGCTGTATGACATAATATCTCATCTCCCTCTTCTGGTTAGCATCGATTTTTTCCATATATTAAGAGCAAACAATGCCCAAGCGGATGCACTTGCTAACACAGGAGCCACACTTCCTCAAGGCCACATCTCAATTAATAATCTTGAACCTGTCCCTAAATCTATTCCTTAACTTCTTTATTGTGGTTTCCTTTCTCATGCATGATGAATAATATAAAGCTAAGACAATCTCTGGGTTTGGATATGAATAAAGGTGGTAGCCCCTTCGATTACCATCAAGATAAGAGGAATCCACCTTCACTCATTTGGTTTGTTTGCTTCCCCTCTGTCGAAGACCAGTTAGCTCCCTCTGAGCTCGGTGAAGGGAATCTCTACCTTGCCACTCCCTTGTGGCCGTTCACAGTGAAATATCAGAGCTCTCTCAGGGTGAGTCCCAACTCTTATTCGTTTGGTCTATTTGAAAAAGGAAGAATTACGTAGCTTGTGCTCTTTCTGGTAGCAAGCCCATGTAAAATCTCCTCCACTCTTGGGCGCCCTCATTCAACCATTTGTGTAGTGTATTCCTTCTCATGGGTGAAAGAAGGAAACGTTTATTTGTGCAGCGTATTCCTTCTCATGGGTGAAAGAAGGAAGCGTTTTCCTTCTCTTGTGCAGTGTATTCCTTCTTGAGTTATCTCGCAGCAACTACTCCAACCTCAATTCGAGAACAAGCTACAACAGTCGTAACGATCAGCAATCAACACCGAAAATGGACAGAAGTGGAATTGAAGAAAGGCTCATTGACTGAAATACTAATATCCAACGTTTGTATGACAATGTAGCCAGTGTAAACACTGATAGCAGAAGGACTGCTAATGAGCTTCAGGGGCAGATGAATTATGGAAGCCGAATTCAGGATAACCCAGGAGAAGGTGCTCAAATAATGCAGGAAGATCTTTTCACCCAGCCTGTGGAGCAAACAGGCAAAATGGATTGACCTCCCTCTAGGATATGTTTTTTTGCATTTTACTTAACCAATAGTTTATTTGTGTATATACCACGTCAGTGTTATCTCAGAATTTCAGGACTTTTTTCGGCTTGTTAAGGTCTCCAATATGGCCTAGCTTTGTTGCCATTTCTACAGAACTGCTAAAATGTTCAAGCTACTGTTTTTTGTGCTGAATGGCTGTGCACAACCTGTTTAATATTCACTCTTTTAAGTTTCTATTAAAAAAAAAACAACCACTACCACCACTGTACATTTGTTTGGTGAGTCTTTATATGTCATAGGAAGTTTTGGAACCACATCATACATCTTCATCATCAATCTCAGTATGAGAATATTGGATCATCTTCTGCAACTTCTTTTGCAATATTAATAAGTGGTTACTGAGTCTTCTTCTAAGTCTTCTTGTGCAATATAAGTATGTGGATACTGAGTCTTCTTCTGCAATATCAGTATGTGGATACCGAGTCTTCCTTTGCAATATTAGTGTGTGAATACTGAGTCTTCTTCTTTTTTCTGCAATATTAGGATGCGGATACTGAGTCTTCTTCTGCAATATCAGTATGTGGATATTGAGTCTTCTTTTGCAATATCAGTATGTGAATTTGAGTCTTCCTCTTTTTCTGGAATATCAGTATGTGGAGCCTAAGTCTTCTTTTGCAATATCAGTATGTGGATATTGAGTCTTCTGCAATATCAGTATGTGAATAATGAGTCTTCTTCTTCTATAATATCAGTGTGTAGATTTTGAGTCTGCTTCTGTCATATCAGTATATGAATACTGAATCATCTTCTGCCATATTAGTAAGTGAATACTGAATCATCTATCTGCAACATTAGTATGTAAATACTAAAGTAACAACAATAACATCATTAGCATGTTAGTGCTAAAACCTCATCATCAACAAATAAATGCTTGAACATTATTTGTAAAATCAGTAAATAAATACTGAAGCAAACCTGATTAATATCAGTATAGAAATACTGAAACTACCTCATCATCATCAGTATGGGAATACTGAAACTACTACCTTATCATCATCAATATGGGAATACTGAACCTGCCTCATTAATATCAGAATGAGAATAATGACCCTACCTCATGAACATCAGTATGAGAATACTGAACCTGCCTCATCCGTATAGGAATATTGAAACCACTTCTTTCCCTTTGTTTTGCTAAAGCAATATCACGGCAGGTTCTTTGGTAGATCCACCTGGGCATTTTGTTTGACTTACTAACCCTTTCGAGCCAACAAGCCTAGTCACACAGATGGATCTCCCTGGGGACCAAACAAGCCTTGTCTGGCTTACTAACCCTTTCAGGCCAAACAAGCCTAGCCAAACATACTAATCCCCCTAGGATCAACAGGCCTCGTCTGACTTACTAACCCTTTTGGACCAACAAGCCTAGCCAGACATACCCTACCTTAGACTGAGCTACCACATCACTGCAACAAAGAGCCTTCTACTCCTTCTACTCCCTCTTTTGAGGGAGGTCCTTTTGGACTACACCAAGCTTGTCTCGAAAGTATTCAAACTTTACACGAGATAGAGGCTTAGTCAATATATCTACCACTTATTCCTCCGTAGGAACATACTTGAGCTTTACAACTCCCTTCTGTACCATATCCCGGATGTAGTGATATCTGATTCCGATATGTTTCGACTTATCATGAAACACCGGGTTTTCAGTCATCTTAATACAACTCTGATTATCACAATGGATATCAATTACCTCTACCTCTCTATCAAATAGTCCTGCCAACATCTTGCGAAGCCATACTGCTTCGCTACAGGCTGAACATGCTGCTATGTATTTGGCTTCTGCTGTGCTGAGTGCAACATTGGTTTGCTTATGGCTGAACCATGAGATCATGCTTGATCCCAAACTAAAACAACAACCTGAAGTGCTCTTTCTGTCTTCGACACTTCTTGCCCAATCTGAATCTATAAATCCATGTAATTTGGTCTCGCCATCTGATGTTTATTTGAGACAATAATCTAAGGTTCCTTTTAGATACTTCATCACATGTTTTGCTCCTACTAAGTGAATATGTTTGGGATTCACCATACACTGACTTAAAGTGTTTACATTAAAACATATATCCGGTCTTCTATTGGTTAAGTACATTAGTGAACCAATAATCTGTCTGTATAAGGTAACATCCACTATCTCCGAAGAATCATCGCTCAAGAGCTTCAAATTTGTTGTCATCGGAGTAGTCATAGCCTTACAATCCATCATCCCAAATCTTTAGGATCTCCACTGCATATTTTCCTTGGTTGAGGAAAATCTCGTCTGGATATTGCCATACTTCAAGGCCTAAGAAGTAGTGCATCATTCCAAGGTCTTTCATCTCAAATTGTGCAACGAGCTTCTTCTTGTATTCGTTGATGGGCTTGTCTTCACCTGTCAAAAATAAATCATCTACATATGGTAGTAATATCATAATCCCATCATCCTCAACTTTGTAGTAGAGGTTGGAATCTGCTTTACTCTTTGTAAAGCATAAACTCATTAGGAAACCATCAATTCTTCCATACCACGCTCTGGGGGCTTGCTTTAGCCCATACAATGCCTTCTTAACTGTGCATACATGAGTTTTATGGTTACCTGTCTCATAACCTTGCGGTTGTTCGATGTATTCTTCTTCTTCTATTACTCCATTTAGGAAGGCTGTCTTTACATCCATCCGATGGAACTTCCACTTCATCTTGGATGCCAAGGCAAGGATGGTTCTAATTGAGGTGTACCTTGCTACTGGTGCAAAGGTCTCCTCATAGTCGATTCCTTCTTTCTGAGAGAACCTGCGGGCCACGAATCTTGCCTTGTACTTCTCTATACTGTTGTCTGCTGAATGCTTTGTTTTGTAGATCCATTTCGAGGATACTACTGACTTGTTCTTTGGTCTTGGTACTACTTCCCATACATCATTCTTTATGATGGATTGGTATTCCTCGACCATGGCATCTACCCATTTTTTCTGCTTCATTGCTTCTATAAAGCACGAAGGTTCTTTGTCAACGAGATTGCACATCAAAGCCACATAGTTAGGGCATGGCTTTGGCTTCTTTCTTTCTCTGATGGTTCCTTCATGGACACCAAGTTTTTCTGCTTCTTCAATTACTTCTCGTGCCCAAGCAAGCCTTCTTTTGCGTGAGATCATCTCACTAGGAAGTTGTTCAGGTCTCTGAGGTTTTGTCATGTCATGGTCCTCAGGTATCCGTTCTTCCACCTCATTTCTGACTGGTTTAGAAACTTCTGCAGCTCTAAGTGTTTCATGCTCCTCTTCGACTTCCTTGTCTTTCCTTGATTTCTTGAAAGTTGTATCTTCATCAAAAGTAACATCTCTACTTAGCTCAATTTGACGGTGCCCAGGGATATAGATTCGGTAAGCTTTTGATTGCTCACTATATCCCACAAACAATCCCTTCTTTCCTGAAGGATCCAACTTTGATCTCTTCTCCTTGGGAACATGTTTGTAAACCAGACAACCAAATATTTTAGGGTGATTGACTTTAGGCTTTTCTCCGGTAAACATCTCTTCTGGAGTTTTATTCCCAAGGGCACTGTGGGCGATTCTATTATGCACATATATTGTTGTTCTAGCTGTTTCCGCCCACAGATACATAGGCAGGTCTTGATCATGGATCATGGCTTTTACAACTTCCATGATAGATCTATTCTTTCTTTCTTCCACACCATTTGTTGTGGATTGTAGGGAATGGTGAGCTCCCTCTTAATCCTAGCTTCTCTGCAGTACTCGTTAAATTCACCTGATGTGAATTATCCTCCATTATATGATTTTAAGATCTTGAACCTCTTTTTAGAGAGGTTTTCTACAAGAGCCTTAAACTCCTGGAACTTCTCAAATACTTCATCCTTCTTCTTTAAGAAACAGATCCAAGTTTTGCGGTAGTAGTCATCAATGAAGGAGGCATAGTAAACATACCCACTTAATGAAGTAGTTTGCATTGGTCCACAAATATCTGAGTGAACAATGTCTAGAATCCCTTTTGCTTTACTGTTACTGCTTGGATAAGGGTTCTTGGTATTCTTTCTTTGTGCACATCCTTTGCACACTCAATGATTTATCCGAATCTTTGGCAAGCTTGTCACCACCTTGCTCACAATTGGTAATGCTTTGTAATGTACATGAGCAAGTCTTCTATGCCATAACTCACATGGGCTTATGGTGCTAGTCGTCAATGCTGAGTTTACATGTCCCTTTAGTTTGTAGAGTCCTCCTTCAACTCCAATCACTACTGAATCATCTATAGTTTTTCCTTTTGTCCACATAAGAACTTCACCATCTACAAAAGCAACTCTAAAACCTTTCTTATCTAATGTTGAGATAGAAAGGAGATTATTCTTTAGCCCTGGAACATATAGGACATCCTTCATCTTCATGGACTTTCCTGATTCTAGTTTATAAGAGGCTTCTCCCATCCATTTGATGGGATATTGGTAATAATCTCCAAGCATTACTTTGTGTGAAGAATCCTTCTGTTCAAGACAAGAGAGTGAATCCTTGTAACCTGTCATGTGCCTGGAGGCACCACTATCTACTAGCCAAGTACCATTACCAGGTGAGACTGAACCTGTGAGTGTTGAGATTAAGACATATTCTTCACAAGAGTCTTCATTTTCTTTAATTCTTTCTTCTTCTTCTTGATCATTGTCTTCAAGTGTATGTGCCTAGAATCTTTTGTTCTTCTTCTTGAGTTGATATGTTCTCATGGGACAGTTTATGGAGATGTGTCCCATCTTGTGACAAGTGAAGCATTCGTAACCTGAGAAGTCTTGCTTGAACTTCTTATTCTTATTAAACCCTTGTACTTTCCTGGGAGGATGATCATAATTCTTCCTCTTCTTCTTGCCTTTGGTATGAACTGCCAGAGCTTGATCTTCACTTTCATTTAGTTTCTCTTCTCTGATTGCTATTTTTTCTTCTTCTTGAACACTTTCTTCCCATAACTGTCGGTACGTAGTCAGTATTCTTCTGGAGCATATTCCTCGAATGAAAGATTCCCAATCTCTTTGAAGACCATTCAGGGTGGTTATTACAACTTCTGCATCTTCTACCATATCTCCTATAGCTTCTAGTTGCTCCTTGATGTGGAATACTCTTGTGAAGTATGAGTGCATGGTTTTTGACTTCCGAGCCTTCACACCTTTGAGTTGATTTCATAAGGTCGTCTTCCTATTGATGTTCCTTCCTTCAAATAGGTTGGATAGGGCATCAAACATTTCCTTTGGTGTTCTCCTTGAAGATACTTGAGAGATCAAGTTATCTTTGATGGAGTCAGCTATGATTCTTTTAGCTTTGATAATATCCTTCTTGTGCTTGGCCTTAGCTTCATCTCCTTCAGGTTCTGCAAGTTTCTCCTTTATGAAGCCTTCTAGATCATTCTCTTCTAGGATGAGCATGATCCGGTACTTCCATGCTCTAAAGTTCTCAACACCCTCAAGCTTCTCATCTAGCTTGGTATATTTGTCATCTTTAATAGAAAGAGAACCTCAAATGGAAATATGAGAGACGATACTTACTTGGAGAAGACTGCTTCTGGCCGACCTTCTTCGGGATGACCTAGTTGATGGTAAAACCCTAATTTTTCATTTGGAATCACTTGTAGGACTGATTGTTGGAAAAGATACGCCTCTCCAAGGCGAGCTAGATTGTATCTTCCTTTTTCGGAGATTGATGATGTAACCTCAAAAAACTTGAAGTCCTAGTTCTTCCTGACAGTAGTGTCGGGCCCAAAAATCAAACTTCTTTGAATTTAGTTCTGTCTTCACAGAAAGATGCACCCTTCTAGGGTGAGTTGATCTATCCTTTTTTTGGTTGATCTGTCGAGGGAATTGTTTGGAACAATAAGCCCTAGCTGTACAATGTCTCCTTTCATGGTGGCTTTGATTCCATGTTAAGTTTTCTTATTACTTAGATGATATTCTAAAACAATTTAAGATGGTAGGATCACTAAAAGAACAACAAGTACAATCACACAAGAGAACAAAAGATTTATCCTGAGAAACCCTCATGGGGGAGAAAACCCAACAAAACTTCCTCAGTATAAGACTCAACCAAAACAGTGTAAAACCCAAGACAACTGCTTCCAGCAAGTACAATCACACAAGAGAACAGAGGATTTATCCTGGGAAACCCTCGTGGGGGAGAGAACCCAACAAAACTTCCTCAGTATAAGACTCAACCAAAATAGTGTAAAACCCAAGACAACTGCTTCTCTTTTCTTTCTTGCACACTTCTTCTTCTCTCTCTTGCAAACTTGCTAGAGTGAAGTGAGTACAATTGAAGGAGATGCCTCCCTATTGATATTTGACTCTTGACTTATCCTAAAACCTAGCTGGGCCGACTTGTCTAACTGAGAGGGTCGACTTGACTAGTAGGACACAAAAATAATATTTAGTATAATGACTCAAGGGTACTATTGACCCGACTTACATCCGGAGGTTTACATTGATTCTTTCAATGACTCTTACATGACCAATTACATCAGTGACAACTCCCGAAGGAGGAATACAACTAGAATATCTTCCGAAGTTACAATATTTTAACAATCAAAACCAAAACCAATTCCAGAATTGGCCAAGGGTCAGACTAGGACCAGATTGGAACTGTTGAGAAAATTGGGTTACAGAACCAGTTGTTTAAAAAATACATAAAATATGCAAATTTAAATAAAAATTATAAAATATGCAAATTTAAATAAAAATTATACTCATGTATGTCAATGTATATCCAAACCATTAGATAACAAATATGTTATGTTTGTTCATGTATAGGTATGTAAGGCCTTTTTTTCTTGATTTTTATTTATTTATTTTACTTTTTGGTTTTTTGGGCACGGTAGCTTTAGGAGTCAACTAAAAAAATATCTGTAACATTCAAATCAAAATACAAGCTTGCTCTCCTGAATAATTTTGCGAGCAAATATTAAAAAGCAGCACGTAGAAAATGACTTAATAATTGAACAATTGCACGAAAACTGATTCAACATTTTATCCAAGTGTTGGGCACACAACTCAATGCAATTCTGTACTAACAAATGCTGAGGTTTCTCTCTATTTCTGTGCTAAAAACGAAATTGCAGCAAGATTAGCTTACTGTAATTTAATAAAAAACTGAATGAAAGTGATGTAAAATGCCCTACTTATATGCCTAGAATGGCTAAGATGCACAATTTTCAATGTAGATATTATAGTTCGCTTTGCTGTATAGGAATAAACACCTTATAACTGAAGGTCTGGGGTTACCAACATACTCATGAAACTTGCAGGCAATCGACTCTAGAGTACAGAAAAGGAAATAGGAGGATGGAAAAGACTCACCCGATATAAGACGGTTGATCCTAGCTTTGTCCTCTTCCGCTCTGCTTCTCCTCCAAAGCCTTCTGGGATGCTTCTCCTTCACCTGTCAAGAACAAATCCTCCAAATGCAAGATGATACATGTATATAAAACAGGTTAGATAAATCATATACAGAGTGCTTAATCATAAGTATTCATCAAACCATGATACATGAAAGACATTCAAGACACATATGGAAGAAGGATTCTCTTTATTAACAATAATGAATGAGTTCAGATTACAACCCAACGCCTGAGACAAGGACTCCTCTGCAACCAAAGGATTTTGAGTTCCACTGCTCCAAAGACTCCTGAATACACTCCACCAGCATAACTTTGCTCTCAAGTATATGTGATTAACACCCTCCCCAAGGCCTTTATTTATACTTGGTGAAATAAGGCAGTTTCGAGGGTTGAGACAGTTAAGGTGATTATGGTTAATGGCTTAACAAATCTCAGATAATCGTGATTTATTATTTTTAATGTCGAAGGAAGGTGTACGCGGGTATCAATACTGGCAACTCGCGTATGACACACGAGTTGCTCTAAGGGTAACCCGCGTACAAATCTGTACGGGAGATGCAATAACCAATACTCGCGTACAACACGCGAGTTGCATATAGGAAGAGTCGCGTACAGGACTTGACATATTTAAAAGTAAAAATAACCAGCTGGATGGATGATAAATGTAGTCCATAATATGCCCATCTATAGTGTTTTAGGAAACCCTCAATCCATAAATGTCCTTTTGTGTGCCAACATAATGAATGTCGGCACTCGGACGGAGAGGTGCCATTCAGGTGGATAACACGCTTTTATATGAAGACTTATGTACCATTAATGAGAGAGCGAATGGGGTGTAAGAACAACCTGAATCCTACTACTCAAGTTCTATTGAAACTAACATTGAAAGCATGTAAGAGTCTACGAAACATAGAATTCTCACACACGAAATACATGTAATAGTCGTTGAAGAATACTCAATGTCTTTATTACCAAGGGTTGTAGGATGACCAAAGCATTGACAAGTCAAGACAACAAGGACTTCAAGATACAACCGAACTCTGCTAGATGGGACAGGTATAATTGCAATCCAGAAAAGCAAATTCCACCATCATAGGTGTTCTAACCTAGCTCTCAAGCTCACTCTCTCAAGAAAGAATAAGCAATGGATAAAAGGAAACAAATGTCACAAGCTCTAGTGCCCAATCACTCAAAAGAATAACTATATCCCTCCTCAAAACTTGTACGATATATAGAAGTAGAAAAAGATAAGAAGGGCTAAGATATTAAATAGAAGGGAAGTAGAAATAAGTCTCCAAATATAGCACTCCTTTTTTGAGTGAAAATTACGGGTATGAAGAAACAATTCCTCCAAAAGTTCACCCTCTTTCCATAATAACCACCTACAAGAGAATACATTTGGGTGAAAACACGAAGTTGGTATACACTTTTTCTGTAGGGACTATACCCCCCTTGGCTCGTTAGGATTTTGCCTAAACGGAGGAGTCAGGATCAGGTGACATCACCTGACTCTTTGCTTGCCCCCAAGGTCGCACCTCTCCCTCCTGTCGAGAGACAGTCGTTCGAAATATTTTTGGTTGACGGTGTGCACATCGGCGGGCAACAAGCACTAAGCTAAGCTTTAGTCCCAGACTGAATCAAATTCCTGGTAATTGACTAGGTGCCTCTATTCTCTCGGAGAGAATGGCTCTCAGCACTAAGTTGAGCTTCAGTCCCAGATTGAAAGTTGATCAACTACCTGCAGGACGAACCTACTTGGACATTGTGTCCCTGGTCCCAGACCAGAATATGTTTTTTCCTCTACCTGCAGGATCTACTTGGACATCGTGCCCTTGGTCCCAGACCAGAATACCCTAGATGCACATAGGGTCCCTAGCCACATGCTAGGGACCTGCATTGCATCAACCTGCTTGGTCCCATACCAAAAACCTAGGAGACTACTGGGGGCCCTAGGGTACCTTCTAGGTTCTTACTCTGCCCTAGTTAATTGACTAAGGTTACCATCCTCCCTGAGAATGGGTCTCGCAGCTGCACTAACTTTAAGAAGGAAAAACTTTGAAAATAGGAACTAGGTTGTAAGCTCATACAAGTAGCATTAAAGGCTCCTCTAGGCCATGACTCCATAGGTAAGGTCACATGAAAACCTCGTAAGGCTTTTAATGTCCCAAAATCGTAAATACACCTCCTGTGGGATCACCAAGAATGTCATGGCATTGCCAAAGTGAAACCGGTCCTTGAAATTTTGAAGTGCTTAAAGTGACTTGAAATCTAACATTAGCAATGCACCTCATAATAGCCTCTAGTTATCCAAAAGTCCAATCACCTTGCTAAAAATAACATTGCTAAAAATGGCACCACCTCGAAATCATATGACACTTGAACCATCTGCAAATCCATAAGAACGCTCTTAGAAATTGCTATAAATAGGAGCTGCTAAAAATATAATTACTAAAAAGAGAAATTGCTAAAAATAACAACTTGTCAAATTTGCCTAAAATTTGAAATTCATGCACATCTCCTTAAAGGGTAGCCAAATCTCTGATAAGATCTTGAAAAATATAAGTTTTCCAAAAATAACGTGATCATACCCTTTGTGGATCTTTGACCTTCCACACTTGCATTAAATACTACATCGAACCTATAAGTATGAGGCACTTGTTCAATTGAATCATCTATCCACCTTCACCTAAGATATATCCTCTTATTATACCTGTATATGAATAACATGTTCAGGGCTTGTCCTACCATCTATCCCTTAGTAACAAAGACATTCAACCATGTGCCAAGTATGAAAAGCACTCCATGAATTGTCGATGCTTCATTGATGGATCAACTGACCAATCCTCCAATATACACATGAACTACCTATGTTGAATGGTGAACTCCATAGCAATGAGTTCACCCCTAATGATGTCCATGAACATGTACTAAAAATTAACACTCGTATCTATAAAAGGGTAAATATGGTGTTAACACTGCACACCTAGGTTCAAATCCTCCTTGTGACATGTTTCCCCTCTTAGGTCAAGTCGGGATGACCATCCCGTAAGTGGCTCAGGATTGCATCATCCTTGGACTTATGTCTTAAAGTGAGAGGGATTGACCATTCCATAAGTGGCTTAGGATTGCATCATCCTTGGACTTATGTCCTAAAGTGAGAGGGATTGACCATCTTGTAAGTGGCTCAGGATTGCATCGTCCTTGGACCTATGTCCAAAAGTGGTAGGGATTGATCATCCCGTAATTGGATCATGTGTGGTGCAGGTTATGTTGCTGCTGCTGATGATGTTGATCGAGAGATCAAGTGTTGCTGCAAAGGATCGAGCGATCGAGTGCTGCAGAAAATGAAGATCAAAGATGAAGACTCAGTGTTGTAGAAGATGATGTTCCAGTACTGAAGATGTTGAAGATGTTCCAGTAGCACTTCCAGTTGCTAATGATTGTTGAAAACTTCCAATGACGTATAGATGTATCACCTTGATGTTGTTGAAGATGCTCACTCTCCTTTCTACTATAGTTGATGTTGTTATTGTCAGTAGAATACCCTTCTTGTTAAGGGGGAGTGTTGAAATATTGTTACTTCGAAGAATAATCTAAATGTATTTTATTTTTTAACCTATCGGATATATTTTATTCCTCCGTTGGGATGTTACTATTGTATTTGGTCATCATAGAGGCATGAGGTAAAACCTCCGTTGTAAGTCGGGTCAATAGAACCCTCCTGAATATAATATAATATTGTTTTGTGTCTTCTTAGGTGAAGTCGGCTCAGTAAGTTTGTTGGGGTCAACTTGTTAGGGAAAAAGTCAAGTGGAAGAAAGAGTATAAATAGAGGATGTGTGTTCCTCATTTTACACACACACTCACTTGTGTATAATGCCTAGGAGAGAGAGAGACATATCTTCTAGGAGAAGGAGCACTTGTTTGGGGTTTTGTCTTTGTACTTTGATACATCTATATAGAGGAATCTTTGTTGGGTTTTCTTCCCCATGAGGGTTTCCCAGGATAAATCTCTTGTGTTCTTTTCTGCGGTTGTGCTTGTCTTTCTTTCAATGATCCTTTTGTATATGGTTATGATGTTATGATGCTAAATGTTATTAGATCTTGTATAACCATTAAAAACTTAATAGTGCACTCGCGAGCAACTGGTGAGACTCTTACGTACCTGTTGCCTCAGATCTTGGGATAGTTCACATAGTACCAGTAAACAAACCAGCAGACCAAGGACCTCTTCCATGCCTTGTTGGCGGCTTAGTTCACATAGTAGCAGTAAACAGACCAGCAGATCAAGACCTCTTTTAGGCCTTGTCAGCGGCTTACATTGTTCAAACTGAGAGATATAACTCGAACCTACATTTTCGACATTACTAGAGCCATAGATCAATCTTCTATCCGACACTTTCTTTTATCGATCTCAGATGTTAGGAGAGATACATATACACGTATAGGGACCTTTATCTTGGGAGAAGGAAGTTGCCCCTTGTTAGATTTTCATAAGATTATAGTAGTATATCTTAGTTGTATTTATCAATAGGATCACTAGAAGATAGACAAAGCATTGAACAATAACACGACAATAACACGGGTATTTTTATCTTGGGAAACTTAAATGGGAGAAAACCTAGCAACTTTTGTCTAGAGATGATATTTCTGAGATCAGTGTACAATGAAGAAGAAAGAGAAAATATGAAAAAGCTTTCCAATGATAGAAACCTTGAAAACGGAAAATATGAAAAAGCTTTCCAATGATAGAAACCCTGAAAACAATCTTCTTTTGCAGTATATGCGAACTTCTCTCTCTCCCAGAAAACGTGAACTTCACTATGTTGCTGTGTTGCTGCTGTGTGGAATAATGAGGAGGGGCACCTCCTATTTATACATATTTTCCACTAATAACTTAACTGGGGCCGACTTCTCTTAGGGGATCAACATAATTTATATTTTATAATTTTAATTTTGTCTTTTCTTTTGCTTGTTGTTCTCCCCAAGGTCTTCATTGTTCTTCTAGGGTTTGTATGATTTATTACAATAAGTTCATATCCTGTAGGAGGTACAATACAAGAACAATAAGAATAGCTTCTGAAGTTGCACAAACTCCAACACTTCCTCTCAACAAGGTATTCTTCAGTCTTCATCAACATCACGATCATCTGGGTTTCATTTGTACATCTATACTGTCTCTATCATCTCTAAACGTACTGAAGGTTGTCTTTATGAATTTGTTCTTCCGATGGGGTACTCCCATACCTGGCTGAGAACCTGAATGGGTAAATGTGCACGACCATCTACTGCCTGGTTGTCTCATCTGCCGATGGGTTATTCCCATACCTGGCTAAAAACCTGAACGAGTAGAGGTGTCTGTGCAATCACCTGACCATCTGCTACCTGTTCGACTCAACTTCCGATGGAATTTCTCCCATACCTGGTTGAGCACTTGGACGTGCAGAGGCACTTGTGTGAACTCGACCATCTACTACATGTTCGTCTCATCTGCCGATGGGATGTCTCCCATACCTGGCTGAGCACCTAGACGAGTAAATGTGCACGACCATCTATTGCATGTTTGTCTCATCTATCGATGGGTTACTCCCATACCTGGTTGAGAACCTGAACGAGTAGAGGTGTATGTGCAATCACACGGCCATTTGCTACTTGTCCAACTCATCTGCCAATAGGATTTCTCCCATACCTGGTTGAGCTCCTGAACGAGTAGAGGCACCTGTGTGAACCCGACCATCTACTACATGTCTGTCTCATCCGTCGATGAGATTTCTCCCATACTTGGCTGAGCACCTGGACGAGTAAATGTGCACGACCATCTATTGCCTGTTCGTTTGATCTGTCGATGGGTTACTCCCATACCTCGCTGAGAACCTGAACGAGTAGAGGTGTATATGCAATCACACGACCATCTGCTACCTGTCCGACTCATCCATCGATGGGATTTCTCCCATACATGGCTGAGCACTTGGACAAGAAGAAGCACCTGTGTAAAAGTATGGTAAATATCTCTCAGTCATCTCTCCCTCTCAAGGAGGGATACGTTCTCTTCTACTCCAATTCTTCCGTGAAGGTATTCAAGCTTCATCCTGGGAAGAGGCTTGGTGTGAACATCTGCAGTTTGGTTGTTTGTTGAAATATACTGGAGCTCGACCGCACCTTTCTTAACCATATCATGTATGAAGTGATATCGAATCTCTATTTTCTTCGACTTGTCGTGAAATACCGGATTCACTGACATCTGCACACAACTCTGGTTATCACGGTGAATCATGGAAGGCTCTGGAATCTGGCCAAACAATCTTGCAAGAAGTTTACGAAGCCAAAATTCTTCTCTGGCTGCTTGAACTAACAACAATATACTCGGTCTCTGCTGTACTGAGAGCTATTGAGTTCTGCTTCCTATTGTACTAGGAAATTACTGCAAAACCTAAACTGAAATATGTTGAAGTGCTCTTCCTATCTGTAGTGCATCCAGACCAATTTGAGGCTGTAAACCCTTGCAATCTCAAGTCACAATTTGAATTATATTGTAGATCATATCCCACAGTGCCACATAAGTATCTGAGCACATGGTTTGCAGCAGTCCAGTGAATCTGCCTCGGTTTGCACATGAATTAACTAAGGGCATTCACAGCAAAACAAATATTTGGTCTGGTGTTCCTCAGATACATCAAGGTCCCAATCATCTGGCGATACATAGTGGGATCGATTAAATTTGAATCTGAAGCCGAATCTCTCAACTTCTTCAAATTGCATCCATTGGAGTATTTATTGACTTGTAGTCCAACATTCCGAATTTCTTCAGCATATCCATGGTGTATTTTCCTTGACCGAGGAAAATCTTCTTTTGCCTTTATCATACTTCTAATCCCAAGAAGTAATGTATCAACAATGTCATTGAGAAAGGCTGTCTTGGCATCCATCTGATACAACTTCCATCCCATTGCGGAAGTAATAGCAATAGTTGATCTGATGGAAGTATATTGCGCCATAGGAGCAAATGTCTCATCATAATTGACTCCCTCTTTTTGAGAGAACCCTCTGGCAACAAATCTGGCCTTGTGTTTTTCAATGCTCCCATCTGCTCCATGTGGAGCTTCATGCTCCTCTGCATTCTGCCAAATCTGTCGTGCCCATTTGGGTCTTTTCTGGCTTACTACCATATCTTGTGGGAGCATCATTTGGCTTAACTGGATCAATGGGACTGATCAGTTTATTCATTTCTTCAGACCCCCTCTTAATGTTTGAAGGGGAGATGATCTCATCTCTTCATCGTCATCGATCTCCATATCTGATCCTCTTCCTTTCGGATAGCCATTTCTTTTTCAAAGGTTACATCCCAACTGACTTCGATTTGCCTTCATCTTGGGATGTATATTTTGTAAGCCTTTGAAGACTTGCAATATCCCACGAATGTTCCCTTCTTGCCCGAAGGTTCTAACTTGGGCACATGAATGTAGATTGGAAAGTAATTATCCATCTTGGTGACGACCAAGTTTATCAAGGAAGTCGTCATTCATGGAACTTGTTGTCCGTCGAATGCACACCGTCAACATAAATCTTTTGAACTGCTGTTTCCCAAGTGGGAATGGTGTGGCCTTGGGGGCAAGCAAAGAGCCAGGTGTTGTCACTTGATCCCAGCTCCTCCGTTTAGGCTAACTCTTAATGAAGCCAAGGGGGGTAGTCCCTAACAAAGAGTTGTCTAAGGCTCTTGTTTTTAAATGTTTTTGGATGAAGGGTGTGAATGAGTATTGTTTAGGAGTTTTTATGAGATACACAATGGGCACATGAATGTAGATTGGAAAGTAATTATCCATCTTGGTGACGACCAAGTTTATCAAGGAAGTCGTCATTCATGGAACTTGTTGTCCGTCGAATGCACACCGTCAACATAAATCTTTTGAACTACTGTTTCCCAAGTGGGAATGGTGTGGCCTTGGGGGCAAGCAAAGAGCCAGGTGTTGTCACTTGATCCCAGCTCCTCTGTTTAGGCTAACTCCTAACGAAGCCAAGGGGGGTAGTCCCTAACAAAGAGTTGTCTAAGGCTCTTGTTTTTAAATGTTTTTGGATGAAGGGTGTGAATGAGTATTTTTTAGGAGTTTTTATGAGATACACAATAACCACTTAAGCAATCCAAGTTGCTGTTGCAAAACACAAGATGAGATGCAGAAGACAATTGAATTCAAAGCATCCACACAAAATAAATGACTTACATAAGTAAAGGACAAATGGTCCAAATCAGATGATGCAAAAGAATTTTAAGACCAGTGCCAAAATGGAGTCAAATATGTGTTGGGGATGCTGAAATACAAGTCTTGAAAATATGTTCGTGAGATCTTTTTGCAATGCTCTTGGTAAATTTTATTGTGTTTTTTAGAATGATCTTGATTATTAAGGTGACGAGAATTTCCAACCGATACGCAAAGGTACTGGAAATCTATCCAGAAATACTCTAAGTGGCTCTATTCAAGGACATGTTGGACCGTCCAAGTTTACAGCGAGGCGTTCAATAACTAACCAGCCACTGCAAACGAGGAGGGCTACCCAACGTCCTCAGTAAGAATTTGCCCACTTAGAGTATTACGTTCAACGTCGGTTCGTTGGTTATGGGGTGGTAAATTTTATTATGTGTGAAATTGAAATTAAACAGTCTACAATGCTTCCGGGTATCCCAACCGGGTAGAGCATACACACTGTAGAAAAAGGTAAATTCCAATTTTACGGGTAATGGTGAGTTGTGAAAATTTTATTAGAGCACACACAAAAAAAGCTCTCCGACAGAGAGTGCTCTTGATCCACCTTATGGTGAGATTCAAGAGACTTATCTAATCTAATATGAGAATGCAAAATGCAACAATGCTGTCTAATAGAGAGTGCTCTTGACTTGTCTTATGACAAGTTCAAGAGACTTTGAGTTCTTTTTATGATTTGATAATTGAAGAGCAAGATACACAACAATGCAAAAATAAGATCTAATCTAGCAATTAGTAAGAATGAAAACCAAGTCTAACAAGCGATCTAATCTAAGTAAAGATGAAAAAGGACACTAGACACACTTCCCCCAAATAGGGGAAGTAGGAAAAAGTGGGAGGCTTGATCCCATTAGCCTTTTTATTAATCAATTACAATGCTTGGGGATTTTATTCAACTCAAACGGATAATTTTTATTTTTATGAAGAATTACAGGTCTGATTTGGCAAATGCCAATCAACCAATTACACAAAGAGCAACAGAAAAACTTCTAGATGATCAAAGATTGTACAAATTCTTACAATATGTGAGTGTATTTCCCAGTTACACATATTACAACTTATTGAATCTCAATTAAGGAATTGGATGAATATTGCTGGGTTCTCCGCTGATGCTGAGGTTGCTTGAGATAGCAGGCAAGCTTTATTTGCCAAGGCATCTACAGTTTTATTTAACTCACGCAGAATGTGGAAAGATGCAACCCTTTCAAACTCTTTCAAAATATTCCGAATACTTTGCAAAGATTTATTCAAAGCAAAATTATTAAAATGATCTTCTGAATTTAATACTTTGATCAACAGCTCTGGATCTCCAAAAAATTGAATTGACTTATATCCATTCTCCTTTGCAATTTGGCACGCCTTAAGGAGACTATAACTTTTAGCCTAGTTATTTGACATGATTCCAAGTCTCCAACTAAAATTGGATTCAATCAATCTATTAGGAGATATAACCAAACCCCTAGCTCATGAGATCCTAGGATTCCCCTTGGATGCACCATCAAAGAAGATTGTCGCTAAAGGGGATCTCATCCACCATGCATTAAATGCAGTAGCTTTGCAACGCACACGCCAGGAGGGGGAGCAAACTGGTTTGATGCAGACCGTCTTTCTCGATCCCAATGGACAGGAAACCATCCACGCTGAAAATTCAGAAGATGAATGAAGGGGATGCCAATTTACAAGCTGACTCAGTGATAAGCAATTTGATTTTATGTGCCACGATCAGGGGAGTCATAGGCAAATTATTAAAAGTCCAATTGTTTCTAGCAAGCCACAATTTCCACCAAAACTAATTTCGGAAACGATTGCCAGAGTTTGGACCATTCGACATTTTTTGTCTCTTGTTTCTGGACTTTGTTCTTTCCAGGAGATATAGAGAGATACGACTGTAGTTTGGATAGGGGCAGAAACGTTTAAGCCATTAAGGACCAACTCCCACACCGATTGAGTGAAGACACGGTCAATGAAGATGTGGTTTGCCGTTTCATAGGCTGAGTTACAAAAGCAGCACCTAAAAGGTCCATGGAATCCACGTTTGATCAAATTTTCGCCAGTCAGCACCTTATTATGCATGAGAAGCCATGTGAAGAAGTCCACCTTGGGAAGGCAGTAAGAAGACCAGACTGTTTTCCAAAACGCAGGGGATAGACTAGAGACATGAGGAGTTTGTAATTCAGTGAAGTCTTGAGCAGCTGAATAAGTTCCAGTTTGGCCCCATCCATATTTATCTTTATAAGAGCAATGAAATGGAGCAAAACCTGAAAGAGAAGAGAACAACAATTTTTTTTGGGAGATGAGATGATCTGGAAGCTCAGGAAATGACCAATCTGCCCAATTTCCAGCGCTGTCCCAAGAGCAAATATCAGCCAGCCGAAGCAGGCCTTTATTAGTTAACCAATCCTTAATCTCTTCTAACGAGATGACAAAGGAAAGAGGAGAATTTCCTAAAATTTTATCATTCCACAGAAGGACTCTCTTCCCATTGCCAAGGATTCTATAGAGCTGTTGATTAAAATTATCGATTCCTCTTCTGCATAAATTGCAGATTGCTGTGCTTGTGGGAGTATTTGAAGTTGTTAAATTTCTGAAAGAGCTGCCCTTTAGGTATTTCGTCCAAAAGATCTTACAAACTGGGTGGTTTTTATTTGTGTATAACTGCCAAATGAGTTTACCTCCCAACGCTAGATTAGCTAATCTAGGGTCACGAATTTGCAATCCACCTTCTGAAATATGGCTTTTAAGAATGTCCCAACTTACCAGATGCATCTTATTCTGGTTGCCTTTACCGCCATTCCAAAGAAAGTCTCGCAAAAGTCTGGAAATCTGAGACGTGAAAGACTTAGGAGCAAGCAACAAAGAGGATTGAAAGATTGGAAAAGCTGAAAGAACAACCTTTATCAAAATGAATTTTCCAGCCTTCGTTAACCACTGTCCACCCCAAGAATCAATTTTGGATTTTATCTTAGCTATAACTTCGAGCCAAAGAGAAGGAGGGCTTGATCCAAGAGTTAGAGGCAATCCCAGATATTTTATCTTCTCCCACTTATCAAAACCAGGGAAACCCAAGGAATTTGCTATTCGAAGAATTGTCGAATGCTACATTCCAACCATAAACAACACTTTTTTTATTGTTGATCAAAGCTTCTAAAATTAGGTAAAAATTTTAAAGAATTTCATTAAAGGCCCGAACAATCTTTAATGAGGCCTCTCCTAGAAGGAGAGAATCATCTGCAAAGAGGGCATGGTTTATTGGGTCCACTTCCCTTGCAATCTTAATGCCTGGAATGTAACCTGCTTCCTTTTTGACTGTAAGTTTTATGCGAAGAGTTTCTGTCGTCAAGATATAGAGAAAAGGCAACAGTGGACATCCTTGGCGGAGTCCTCTTGATGCTTGGAAAAAGTTTGAAGGTCTACCGTTAACTAGAGGCACAATCTAGGGCCTATCTGTACAAGCTGTTATCAATTTAACAAACTCAATGCTAAATCCAAAAGAGAGAAGGACTTGATAGAGAAAGGAGAGCTTTACTCGATCAAAGGCATTTTTCATATCATGCTTGATTAACATTGCTTTCTCCTTCCTTTGGAAACTTGAATGGAGGGCTTCTTGGACTTGAATTACATTGTCAACTAGGTGCTTTCCTTTTACAAAACCCCCCTGACAAGGAGAGATCAACTTTTCTAACAAAAGCTTGAGTCAATTAGCTAGAAGTTTGGCAAGGATCTTGTAGGAGGCATTACAAATCGAAATAGGTCTAAACCTGTCGAAAGTTGCAGGATTAACTTCCTTTGGGATTAAAGCAAGAAATGTAGAATTAGTACACCCTCCCACTTTAGCTTTTTTTTTGAAAAGCTGTCACCATGCTGATCAAGTTTGTTTTGATAATTTTCCAGTAGACTATATAAAAATGGAAAGAAAACCCATCCGACCTAGGAGCTTTATCCGGCTCCATTTCCTAGATGACATCCAAAATTTCTTTTTCAGAGAAGGGTTTCATTAGACCATCGTTACACTCTAAGCTGACAAGAGAAGGAACATTAGCCAAAAAATCTGCAGACACTTCACCATCAGAGATTCCATCCTCCTGAAACAAGTGCTGAAAGTGCCTTCTTGCAGCCTGTTTTAATTGTTCATGACCTTTAATAATTCCCCCTTGACCTGTAGAGATTTTCGAAGTATGATTTCGTGATAGTCTAGCTCTGCATTGGCGATGGAGGAAGGCTGTATTTTTATCTCCCACCTGCAACCAGAGACTTCGAGACTTCAACCGAAGATATTCCTCTTCCTGTCGGAAAGATTGAGAGGTTTTAATTTGTGCGAACTATTCAAGAGCTAGCTGAGATTCGTTTATTTCGCTTTCTTCCATTCCTAATTGGATCTCTGATAACTCTAGAACTTTCTCTTGCCTACTGCTAGTCGGAGTATTGAGAGTTTTTTTTGCCCAATTTTTCAAAGCATATTTAGTGTTCTCAAGTTTTTGCTCCCAAACAAAACTGGGGGATCATTCTACATACTAAGTTCATGCTTGTGATACTATTTCCCAAAAACCGTCTCTCTCAATCCAAAGAGGACTGAAGCGGAACAGAATTGGGCCAAGGTCTTCCTCTTTTTCAAACATCAAAGAAATATGATGATGATCTGAAGTTAGTTTGGGCAAAATTTTGGTTGAGATTATGAATTTTCCATCCATCAAGGAACTTTGGACCAGAAACCTGTCAAGACGAGCAGCGATGTTGGCAGCCCCAACTCTGTTATTGGACCAAGTGAATCGTCCTTTCTTTGGTTTAAAGTCAATCAGATCGCTAGCTTGGATCAAAGCCTCAACCGTGTCTTGAAAAGGATCCTTGCCGTGAGCTCCACCTTTTTTCTCATTTTGGGCTAAAGTTATGTTGAGATCCCCTGCTACTATAGTATTTATAGGAGAATAGATTTCTAAGAAATCTGATAGTGATTTCCAACATTCTTTTTTTTCATTAAAATTAACTGGAACATAAAGATTGAAAAGAGCCATGGAGATCTTACTTGAGATATGATAGAGTTCTGTAAAAATCTAGTGTTGTGTAACAGACCAACTTTTTAGATGAAAATTTTCCTCACACCATAGTGTTGCAAGGCCCCCAGAGGTACCTCTCGCGTTGACAACCTTGCCAGCATTCATTTTCCATATTGTTTTACTTAAGAGTAGAAGAGCTTCCTCTTCTATCTTTGTCTCTTGAAGCAAGAGAATGTTAGAAGAATCCATTCTCATTAAATATTTGACTGCTTCTGCTTTGATTGGATTCCCCAATCCCCTGAAATTCCAAGAGATGGTCTGTATTATTTACCTGAGAGAGAGAGGAAGTTATTACTCCCTTTGGGGGTCCAGTCCTCATGCTCCTGCCAAGTGACATTTCAATTGTGGACTGGCTGCCCTGCATCTTTAATCTCTCCGCCTCTTCTTCTCTAGCTTGCTTTCGAGACTTCGTGCTTGCCTTTTTGGAAAATTGCTCTATAGAATCTTCGTCAGAAGAGCCTAAACTATCAACCGGTTTCTTCTTAATTATTTCTGCATAAGAAGGAGAAGATTTGGCTCCATTTGGAGAAGGATGGTTTTGCTGCAAGGATTCACCTATACTAGGTAGTTTTGAATTAGCTGCTCCAGATTGGTCCATTGGTCCTGTGTTTACTTCAGCTTCATCATCCTACACTTCCAAGTGTTGTAGTTCACCCTCTTCAAGAATAGGAATATCTTCAGAAGAACTTAAAACAACAAAATGATTAGAAGAAGCATTGGGATTTTCTACAGCCCGTGTTTTAGGAAGGATCTTCCCATCAACAATTGCTCCATTCCCAGTCTTTCCTTCTTTGCCTTTCTTTCTATTGTACTGATTGGAAATACCTGATTTTTGAACCAGAGTCCACTGATCAGGCTTCTCTTTTTCAAGATCTTCTTCTGATTTTTTCTTGCAATTTCGGGCAAAATGACCGTAACCATGGCAGAACCGACACTTGAATGAAATTTGTTCGTAGTCTAACTCCTGGACGTGAGACCATTTAGCTACTGTTAACTTGATCGCCTCTGACAGTCCTATCTCCAAATCAACTTCAACACATATTCTTGCACACAAATATTAATCTTTCCTTTCTGCCCCATCGATGTATTTTCCAAGCTTGTTCCCAATGGTTTCCAGGGATTCTGAGTTCCAGCAGTGTAAAGGTAAATGAGGGAGCCTTACCCAAACAGGAACAATAGACGAAACATCTTGGGTAGGATTAAAATCCGGAGTCCACTTATTCAAATAGAGCCCCTAAGGACCCATGAAGTATGGACCGTTTCGAAAAATGAGATCACGATCCTCAACTGAAAAAAAACAAAGACATAATATCCTCTACCTACAAGGTGATTTCGAATACCTTCAGTTACTAAGGGCCTCCAATTTCTCTGAACCCATCCATCAATAGCCTTAGGAGAAGGCCAGAGACCTGTAAATTGCCCAATAAGTCCGCACTCAGCAAGATTTAGTGTCGTTTGGCAAGTCCGTTCAGTGGGCAGTTCAACCGAGGGAATATCTACTTTCTTCACAAATCTTTGCGAATATGGGCCCCCTTTCCTCTTGCCACAGGTGGCAACCAATAGTTTGAAGGCATCCAGATCAGGTGGAAGAGGAGGAGGAGGGTCCCCTTCGACGTCCATAAGGGAAAACTTTGAGCACTATAATGAATCTTATGAGAAGAAAATCAATAGAGATCTTCCAACAAAGCCTCAGATCAGCATGCCAGGGGATAAACCACTCTAGTCTTCAATGCTCCAGAGCCGAGATCCAAACAAAGACAAGCAGAAGTTCTGAAAACTGATGGATCCTTCCAACAACAGCAAGCCTACTGAACAAGATCTCCTTCAAAGGGCAAGCCAGAGCTGAATCCCTGGTTCAAGATAGACCTAGGATCAAAGGCAGAGTTTCACAAACCATCAAGAAAACGCCTGAAACGCTCTAGCAGATCTAGAGCCAAACAAGCAGGCTGAAGACTGAAGAAACAAGAAGAGGACGCAGCCTTGGAGGAAACCAACAACTCACAGACCTGATAAACAAAAACGCCTTCAAGGATCAAGCGAGACCCATAGCTCTTCACGCATCAACGATAGGGAGTCGGGACAGAGCCACAATTTAGCAAAGAAGAGCCTCCCAATGCAAACCAGAGCTGCAATGCTTCAGAAAAAATTTAAAAAATCTTCTTGGAGTGAAAAAAGTTTCTAGAGTTGTTATTGAAGCACCTTGACTCATACAATGCTTGGGGATTTTAACCCTTTGAAGAGAACTTTGAAAAAATGAAAGAGTGGATAAGAGCCTTGTGGCTTTTACAAAAAGGATGTGGTTTTGAACTTTTTCTTCAATCATTCCAAGTCTTTGGTTGACCTCTTCTTGCGAACCTACACAAAGAGAATAAAAACTCAAGCACCCATTATTTGTTAATAAAACCAAAGTAAATCTAGATGCAAAAGATGAAACTAATCTATATGCAAAACAAATTTTAAATGCAAGTTTTTTGAGTTTTTCGAAATGAAACTAAAGGCAAAAGCAGAGAGTTGTGAGGAGAAAAGAGGAAGGAAATGTGGATCAAAGAAGTGGAGCAAAAAACAAGATGAGAGGGCTGCAAACAAAGCAAAGAAAGGGCTGCAAAACAGTAAGAGAATGGCTGCAAACAAAGCAAAGAAAGGGATGCAAAAAGTGAGAAAAAGAGGCAGTAAAATTAGGAAAAAAGGGGCAGAAAAAGAGGTAAAACAACGAGGACAAATAGAGTAGCAAAAGCAAGAAAAACAGTGAGGAAGAGGGTAGAAAAAGGGTAGCAAGAAGAAGAGGCAAAGGTAGATCTCGTGACCAATGAAAAGTTTGTTAATTTGAGGGGTGATGGGTGAGAAGAGAGCCCCTTTTGGCTAAGTTTCTCGACTTGGATGTAAATGCCTTGTAGATCCTGAACGGTGAAAGTGTTAGATAAAAAACTCTTGTTTTGTGAAGAAGCAGTTGAGCTTCAACTCTTTCTCCACCTTTGGTGATCCTTGAAAACACAACTCTCAACAACAACAAACGAGATCAAATGCTAGAATACTCAATCAAGCGAAATATTCAAAAAACATTGGTATAACTGACTACGTCTTGTTCAATTTAGATATTCGAAAAATCTTGCATAGATAACCAACTTAAAGACGATAAATGGCTGACCTTTTGTGTTAGAATTGTAGCCTTCCTAAGCTAGCAATGAACATGCAATTTGTAAAAGAGAGTAGGGATGAGAGAGATATCACCTCACACAAGATGAAATCACAACATTAAGAAACCATGCATAGACCTCCAAAGTCGCTTTTATTCCATTTCGAACAAAGAAGATCATTACAATTTGAGCAGGGTTCTCTTACAAATTTTCCATGAGAAATAATGAGCAATAGACCCGCTTTTATAACAAAAAGAGAGAAGCTACCCAACCCTAGCGTGAGCATTAGGAAGGAGGGCGCAACCCTAAGGAGACTGAAGCTCTAGCAATTGATTCAGAGTTGAACTGATGTCTGACTAAGTTGGAACTGAGTTGTGGAGTAATGAGGGGGGTTGAGGTGGCCTCAATCCTCCTCGGTCTGATCACCCGACCAACCACAAGAATCCACAAGAGGTAATTCGCCCACATGAGGAAGAGAGGTGCAAATCTTGATGGAGAGTTAACTGCTGCATTCCGATACAGACTCAAAACTGATTGATGATGATTGGAATCTCCTCCGATAATCCGTGCTGAGCTAATTAACCCTTTATTAAATTCAATTTGGCCTTTTTTGGAGATAGTTTGGTTTTCTCCATTTAATAAAATAATGATTATTTTAATTAAATATTCCTCATTTATTAATTTTGAGGAAATATTTAATTGAGAGAAAAATAATCATCCAAAACTTAGGATAAGTGTGTCTAGGGGGTAAATGAGTGTTTTGGCTTAGAAAACAAGTCTTTATTTGCCAAAAACCACCCCCGGACCACTTAATTAATTACAATTTGAAAATTTCAATTAAACCATAGTAAAAGTGGTTTAATTAATTGAAAATTTTAATTATTTCTCTATAGTCAAAAATAAAAAATTAAAAACTTCAACGCGTCTGGAATTTTTTTTTCGGACAATGTTTTAATGTATCCCGGGACTTAGGAAATGACCATAGAACATACAAATAGTGTCTAGTAGGTTCATATTCATCAGTTGGACTCTAATAACCCCCTAAGGCCCAACTTTCAAAATCGGGCATTCCATCTTTGGAGGAAGCGGGAGAAAAACTCATCGATTATTACTCGGCTAAAGGCAAAGAATAATCGAAAAGGGAAAAAACTCCCTGGAATACCTTAGTTGATAGTTAAGTCTCAGGAGACTGAGCCACTCAAAACCCCTACTAGCACACTTTATTACAATAACCCCATGGGGCATGGTCATTTTAGTACAAAAACAAAAATGGCTAGCCAAAACTGGCTAGGCATGAAATTTTGAACCTCTGATACTCTGGATATGAACATGGATCATGTTCATCAGCTGGCGATTGACGACTCAACGAAAGGTTCAATTATTATACAGAATAGTTGGTAACAGAAGTGACTCCCTCTGTCTCTCAGAAGTCGGTTGAGTAAATCTTGTTGAAACAACAAATAGACCAACATTCGTTGAAGGTTTCTGCTTTTGATCACCAAATCTCTGCATGAGATTATTCTGGGTCTGAGGGTTATAATACATGCTTCTAGAGGCTTTCTGCTTTCGTTCCATCTGTATATCAATGGGATCACTTGTCCTTGTACATCATGGCATTCCCTACAAGTCAAATCCCGTTAGATGGTTAGCAATATTTCATAATCAATGTATTAACGAAATAATGTAGGCAACCTTTTAGTCAATGCTTCGACACAACACACGTAAGGCCATTATCTGGATGCTTATGGTCTCCATTATAGCATACCATTAAGAGTGT
This sequence comes from Pseudotsuga menziesii, assembly GCA_001517045.1. Taxonomy (NCBI): domain Eukaryota; kingdom Viridiplantae; phylum Streptophyta; class Pinopsida; order Pinales; family Pinaceae; genus Pseudotsuga; species Pseudotsuga menziesii. Next base: position 41,903 of record LPNX010770301.1, read on the forward strand.
GTACTACTCCAGTATGTTATAAAGGAATCGTCATCGTAGATGGGTTGTGCAGCATGACAGGCTATTTAACTACCCGAATTTAGAAATGTAGATCTGTGTAAAACATATTAAAAAACAACTAGATGTAATCTACTAGAGCATGTAAAAATCAAATACTTACCTTTTGTAGTTTTGTGGGTGGGCTCTCACTATCAGAGTCCATTGATCTTCATATGCTTGCTTGACGATCATCACAGTCTGGATCTTCATATCATTTCTTAGAAGAAGAACTCCTAACGATCATCCTTCCTTGTCTCCTTGTGATGAGGGTCTTCTTCTACATTAGCAGTTGAAGGTTCAAGCTTCCTTTTGATTGAAATTTGCCAGCTACTGGCAGAATGACCGTATTTCTTGCACCTGTAGTTACTGGATGAAAAACTCCCAAGATGGTGGGAGACCATTTAAGGTGGTCATAACGAGATCCTTTTCTTCAAGATTGTCTCCACTGGACTTTAGCTTGTCCCGGAGTTTGGTGATCCTTATGAAATATGAGGCAATATTCTTGGACTTCGTCATCTTCATATTTAACAATTTTTTCCTCAATCTGAGAGTCACATTGATATTACTGTGTTCAAATAGCTTCTTTAAGGTTTTGAACATCTTCTTCATTGTTGTCTTTTTTGAGAGCAGAGGAACCAAGTGGTCTCTAACTGAGTCCACCAAAATCCTTCTTGCTTTGCCATCATTCGTCCTCTAGCAAGGTTTGTCTTCTTCGACTTTTGGTTCTGGGACCTTTTCATTTATACATTGTAATAGGTCATTTTCTTGTAGTAGGAGAAGAACCCTAGACATCCAGGGGATGAAGTTGGAAGCTCCTTCCAGACGATCTTCAACCTTCATGCTGATCATCTTGACTGTAGATCTGGATCTGAAACCCTAGCAGAGACTAGGTCAGAACTGAAGGTTGGAGTTTTGGAAAACTGACTCCATAGGTAAATGCGCCCTAGAGAGGCAAGTTGAAAAGAGGTAGAGTCGAGCCAAAGCTGTGGAAGGGGAGTAGGTAAAAAACTGAAACCCAAATTTCTGTTGCAGCTGTAGAATTAGGTCAAAAATTGAAAAATTCTCAGAATTGAATTTCATCTTCACCAAAAGATGCGTCCTCCTTAGCGCAAAATTCCCAAGGCTCTTTTTCTGCCAAAAGGTTGAGTGAAGACCTTGAAAGATGAACCCTAGTTCCGACAATGGCTTCTTCTAGCATTGCTCTGATACCATGTTAGATTTTCATAAGATTATAGCAGTATATCTTAATTGTATTTATCAATAGGATCACTAGAGAATAGACAAAGCATAGAACAATAACATGAGTATTTTTATCCTAGGAAACCGAAATTGGAGAAAATCTAGCAACCTTCGTCTAGAGATGATAATTCTGAGATCAATGTACAATGAAGAAGAAAGAGAAAATATGGAAAAGCTTTCCAATGATAGAAACCTTGAAAACAATCTTATTCTGCAGTATATGTGAACTTCTCTCTCTCCTAGAAAACTGCAAACTTCATTGTGCTGCTGTGCTGCTGCTGTGTGGAATAATGAGGAGGGGCGCCTCCTATTTATACATATTTTCCACTAATAATTTAACTGGGCCCGACTTCTCTTGGGGTATCAACATAATTTATATTTTATAATTTTTATTTTGTCTTTTCTTTTGCTTGCCGTTCTCCCCAAGGTCTTCATTGTTCTTCTAGGGTTTGTATGATTTATTACAATAAGTTCATCTCCCGTAGGAAGTACAATACAAGAACAATAAGAATAGCTTCTGAAGTTGCACAAACTCCAACACCCCCTGTTGCCGCCTAATTCACACTTTAAGACGCAGGAAAGTCACAACCTGCTATGTGTGTCCTTGGGGGTAAGCGAGAGCTGGGGACCACTGTCACCACAGTCTATAGCTCCTCCGTTTAGGCAAGATCCCAACAGAGCCAAGGGGGGTAGTCCCTATGGAAAGACTATGTTCCAGGTTTATTAATTAATTGAAGATTAATTAAAGGGATCTTTTTATTAAAATTACAAAATTACAAGACTAGTGCCTATATTAAATGGAGTCAAAAGATTACAAGTTATAACAATAACAAATCAAGGTGTTTAAGCAAAGTACAACTGATCTGAACTTATCTGTATAAACAAAAGATGACGGAATAAAATGCTTTAATGTGAACTTATTGAACCAACAGGAAATGAAGGAAATAAAGACTTTAAGTCTGATTCACTTGAAGCAATTTAAACAAATATTAAGCATTCACCGTATGAACAAATATAGAATTGAAAGTAAATTGAACTGAAAGCAAATGAGACTGAAAGTAATGTGTTGGAGTGCTTGCAGTAAAATAAAATGAAAATGCTTGTAGTGTTGTATTGTAGTAAAACCTTGATCAGTAAGGCAAAATAAACAGTAGTGATCTGTGTTTGCAGGACGTTTTGCAATTCTTCTTGGTAAATTTTAATGAATTTTATTAGAGTTGTTCTTCTTGGATTATGTTTTAGATCCGGTGGTGTGTCTACCCCGATCTAGTTCTTCTCAAACCGA
>LPNX010770302.1:2392-16136 GCA_001517045.1 Pseudotsuga menziesii
GATAATGATGATGATGTTCAGGATGTTGATGGTGATGATGAATGGTGATGATGATGATGATGATGATGATGGTGATAATGAAGCTGATGATGGCGATGAGGATGAGGATGATGATAATGATGATGAGGATGAGGATGAAAATATTGATGATGGTGATGGTGATGATGATGATGACGATGAGGAAGGTGGTGATGATGATGATGATGAAGATGAATATGAAGGTAATGAAGATGATGATGAAGATGATGAGGAAGGTGATGATGATGATGATGTTGATGACGACGATGGTGATGATGATGTTCACGATGTTGATGATCATGAAGTTGAAGATGATGATGATCATGAAGTTGAGGATGATCATGAAGTTGAAGATGATGATGATCATGAAGTTGAAGATGATGAAGAAGATGAAAATGATGATGAACGTTATTTTTGGTTTTAACAAATGCGCACGCGATTTGTATGCACATAACGCGCTCGCGTTTTGGTTCTATATAACGTGCATGCATTTTGTATAGTTAAATTGCGCTCGTATTTTTGTATTGTTTAAATTCAAAAATTTATTCCCTCCAAATGATAAGGCCGAGCCTCCACCCATGCTTTCATGGAATTCCTATGCCTATGTGTCTGGTTTGTACTTTTCTTCGGATTCAACATGCCTGTGCCTTGGAGTATGATAAACCATGGCAAATTAAGCATTATATACATATTTTCAATATGCTCGTGTTTAGCAGTTAGTCTGATTATGCTGCACAACTCCATTTTTTATGAGATTTTAGAAATAGATATGGTTTTTTTTGCAGATTCTAAATATGTAAATTTTAACAAGAATACATAATTTTTTTGTATTTTTTTCTTATTTATCTTCTGTCATCAGTCCTCAACTTAAAAAACACACTGGTAGTGTTTCTTCCATATCTCTTTCATTTCTCAACCATTTAAAAAAAAAAAAATCTATGGTGCACTAAAGAACACCAACCTCTACATGCTATAAAAAACCCATTTCCAAATAATTGCATTAAGACATTCAAATGCTGCACCCACAATTGACGTACCGTTTTCAAGGTTTGATATCTTAGATAATTAAAAAAAAATTAAAAATATTATTTTTATTATTGGAAAAATAGTCGTGCACTATTCCTATATGTTCTCTATATGTATACCGGTTTTCATAAGTTTATTCCATCATTTAGACACTCAGACGCTGCACCCACAAAAACATATACCTTATAATTTGTCCAAAAAATAAAAAGTGCCCGTTAAAATTTATCTAACTTTATATAGTTAACAACATTTTCAATAGAAAAAAAATATATATTTGGAAAGGTCATTCAATTTCCTACATTTCTTGTTTTTTACTGATCGCAAGATTCATTGTGTAAGTGTCTCAAAATATCCATGCAAGTTGATGGATGCCTATTTTCTCAGTTTTTTATTGCATCTAGCGTGCCAAAAGAGACCGTCAACTTCTTGCACACACCCATATGTCGGTGTGTTAGGCATAAATTTCAGATATAGAATTATAGGGTCTAAGTTTAAATTTATTAATTGACTAAGCCGCGACTGCTGATCAATGGGAAAATGTAAATATATGCATAATCTACCACACTCCTCCACTGCCCGGCAACCTTGTGGTAGTGGAAGATGCCTATATGTACGCTTATATTGGCGTAGATTAAAAGATCAAACTTGTATTTTCTACAACATCGGATAGGCTCATTAAAATCACAGGGGTATCCCAAACTCCTCCGTTTTCCCCTCTTGGAGTGTTTCCTTTCACATTGCCGCACTAAGGGTAGATGGCGCCAGTATCCAGACAAGATCCAAATCTTTGATTTTGGGTTTTAGGAATTCAATTCAGATGCTTAAGGCTTCTGCGTGCAATGGATCCAAATGGAGGGTTACTTGTGGTGAACAGTCACGACCTGAAGCCTACCTTGCTTCCTGTGATCTTCTTATGTGCAATCTAGATCCAAATGCTTGGCATTTTGGCGATATGAAAAGCTTAGCATATATCCTAGGTCCCTCTAAACCTGAACCTTTGGCAGTGTTTAATCTGAAAAAATTACGTGTCCCATGTGATTTTTCTTATCTACAAAAGATAGTTTGAATGTTGTTGTTCATATGTTCGAACTTACCTTGGTGCTTATGATAGCTTTAAAAGACCTACGAAGAGGTAGGATTATAGACTCTAAGAGGAATCCGAATGCCTTGTTTTTATTATCATGACTTTCTTTCAACTGATGAGTAGACTAGCAACAACCACATTAAATTAACAATGTGTCTGAATAAGCCGAAATTTAAGCACATACTATAGGGAAAAAAATTAATATCAAAAAGTATGTGCCTAAATTTACGCCTATCGACATATTCAGACACATTATTAATTTAATGTGTTTGTTGCTAGTAACGGGTGCATGCATAGACATATCTACAAAGTATTAATAGAAATAATATTGTTATTTTAATTATAATATATAATAAATAATATTTAATATATTTATTACCATATTATTTAATTAATATAAAACATAATATACTTAAAATATTATTAATACAATGTTTTTCGGTATAGTATATATGAAAAATATATCATGTTCGGTTAATTATATCCAATATTTATTATTCACATGTTATAAACTAACCTAATAACAGATATCATCACAAATTCATAATGTAACCTAGCCATAATGTTCCATACAATGTTATTAATGTACCGAGTCAAAATATGTTCATTATTATTAGAATGAAGATGATCAACGTCACAATGTGACATAACCAACGTTTTCTCTATAGTATGTATTGTGTCGCAAAACATACGAAGATGTGACATGAAACCCTTGCAAACTGTGACAATGTGACATAGCCTTTGTTTAATTTCATAACGTGACACATACATTGGGGAATGCAAGCATTCAAATACTATGTAGAAGGTTCACAAAGGGTTATGATAAATTACATCATTCATCCCTAGTTTATCGGATTTTTGTCACATTGGAAACAATTATAGTACTGATTATGTTGGGATGCAATGTTCATGATGGTTTATATGTCTTTGCTACATACCACATTGGTTACGATTCAATATGGTTGTGTTGCTTGAGGTAATTTGTTGCAATTATAAATATATTAAAAAAAAATTAGTGACGATAATATAATAACATAAAATAACCATGTGGTATTGTGGGAATTTGATAATCTTCCTTGGAAATTTCACACTGCAACGTTAGCAATTTTAATTAAAATTTAATATGTTGTTGAAAAGTTTTATTAGATTCTAATAGTGCAAAAGTTGTCTAATTGTTATGTTATTTTAGATTGGACCACAACATGGAGATGAATGAATGAATGTTATGTTATGTTAATTGTTAATAATGATAAATTAATAATTTGATTGATTATAAAATAATATTGTTTATTTAATAATAATATATAATAAATAATATTTAATACATTTATTACCATGCTATTTAATTAATATAAAACATAATATACTTAAAATATTGTGATTCACTTGTTATAAAGTCACATGTTGTAAACTAGGTTACACGTTCAAATAATGAGAATTTGATTATTTTTAATTCATTTGATTATTTTAGTTAATAATGCAACAACCATTCTTCTAAACATCCAAAGACAGATATTAATGTGTCACATGTTGGGAATTATGACAAAGTGACACAACCCTTGATGAATGTCGATAATGTAACATAACCTGTGATAAACGTCACAATGCAATGTAATGCTTATTAAATGCCCACTATCACATTATTAATGTGTCAGATATTTGGTTGTGTTAACATATACCAACCAAACACTGTAACAATGACTTAACATCATAATTTGATATAACCCTTGATAACGTCGCAGTGAAACGTAAACCTTGATAAACAACACAATGCGACATAACAATCTACATTACTGTGTAGAATGTGGATGGATTAAACCATTTATTTTGTCAAATGAATATATATATATATATATAGAAAATTTCTAAACATCCAAAGAAACATTATTAATGTGTTACATCTTGGACATTATCGCAATGTGACATAACCTTTGATGAATGTCGCTAATGTAACATAACCTGAGGTAAACGTCACAATGCGACATAATGCTTATTAAACGCCCACTATCACATTATTAATGTGTCACATCTTTGGTTGTGTCGACATATACCAACCAAACACTATAACAATGACTTAACGTCGTAATGTGATATAACCCTTGATAACGTCGCAGTGAAACGTAAACCTTGATAAACAACACAATGCAACATAACAATCTACATTACTATGTAGAATGTGGATGGTTTAAACCATTTATTTTGTCAAACGAATATATATATATATATATGTGTGTGTGTGTGTGTGTGTGTGTGTGTGTGTGTGTGTAAATAAATAAAATTTCTAAACATCCAAAGACACATTATTAATGTGTTACATCTTGGGCATTATCGCAATGTGACATAACCCTTGATGAATGTTGCTAATGTAACATGACCTGAGGTAAATGTCACAATGCGACATAACGCTTATTAAACGCCCACTATCACATTATTAATGTGTCACATCTTATGTTATTTTGAAGGACTCTATCTCTATGTGATAATATTTTGATTACTTTGACCAATATCACTATTTGCAAACTTTCTTTTTGAAAGACTGTGTATATATCACTAAAAAACAAGCTAAGGTCTTTTTGTACAATATAGTTTATCTTAATAAAATAATTTTTTCCATAAAAAAACAATACTAACCTTAAAAAAATTATCCTTAAAAGTTTTGAGGCATCTTCAAAAGTTTTGAGCCTTTTGTACTATTTTGAAATGATTTAGATCCTTCAATTAAAAAAATCATCTAGATCCTTAAATTTTAAAAATAATTAAATAAATTAAAATGAAACTTTGTTTCATGTAAAAATCATCTCATTAAAATAAATTAAATTTAACTTTTATTAATTCAATAAAACATTTCATTCCCACTAAGAAAATAAATGAATTGTTTTAATAATAAAACTAAAAATGGTACATTGAAAAAATTGGCAGCGTCTTTTTTTTTATCAAAATGGTTCATTAAAAATATTGTTAATGTCTTTTTATGTCTATTTTTAATGTATTTTTATGTCTTATTGCCTTACTAGATGAAATATCTTGCTAGGTGTACCATGTAGTAAGAGTAAGCCTTGCACCTGTTGTCTATATTTTGTGTGGATTTAAATACAACCATTCCAAACCAAATGTTATCCATGATTTAACAACAAAATCCCCTGTTATCTAGTATAATTTGTGGATTTAAAATGCATTAACTTAGACGTCGCTAACCTTGACAACAAAAGCCCCATATTGAATTCAACACGTCGGCCTCGGTTTAATGTATTGGTTTTTCATTTTTGAAAGCCTGAGATGGCTCAAATATCTATTCTAATATTTTCAAAAAATCTACAAATATTGATCATTCCATAGAGTCAAGTATTTATACTTTGTGATAAAAAATGCATTAACTTAGAACTTCGAGCATTCAGCTTTTAAAACGTTTAAACTACATAGCTCCACTTAGCCTATAAAGCCGTTTATTCCAATCTCAGACTATATTGATAGCAATGTTGATCAAGCCAACAAAATGCAATAATAGGTTTAAGGCTGCTCTCCCTGTTTAAGGGCACTTGGGATGGCCCTGAGAGCTCCTCTTGTCCCTATAACAAGGGCATTCATCCAGGCTACCTTTCGTGCCCGATGGAACACACTTTCAGGCATTGCAACATATCCCGCAGAATTTGTGACATGCCTTTGGTCGAGGGGCCACCTTACATCTCCGATCGCACTCACTCTCGCAATCTTCTCCTCCCCAAGATAAACACACAAAATTTTATATACAATATCAAATAAATTACTAGTGAAAATGAGTTTAAAAGTAGAGAAAGCTTATGTATTTCTCATATTCCTTTATACCTATCATTGGCGGCGCAGGTGTAGGTGAACCTTCAAGAACCGACATTTCTCCATTTCCAAAACCCCGCACATCTATGCTAAGAACACCCTATAAAACAAATGAAAACAAACGTTCAGAACAATATACAGGGGAATAATGCTCTCCAAATTTTCTAGTGACCTGAATAACATCATAATACAGACCTGCCATTCTATGGTTGCAATCAAAACCAACACAAGACACAGATACACACAAACATTATCCTTCCTCATCTTTTCTTAATAAGGGAGATTGTTAAATCCTTGATACTTAAGAAAATGGGGGTGGTGTGGGTTTATAAAGGAGAAAAGCAGGGTGACTTACGTAGGTAGTTGAGAAATGTGTAACATCCCAGCTAGGGATTCTCACGTGCATATATGTTCTGGTCCGCATTATTGGATGCAAAGTACCTCCATAATACAGATCAGTTAAAGAATACACTGACTGATTTATTGAATGTGTTGGTATCAGTACACTCAGATAATAAGTTACTCTTATCACACACTAAGTATTAAAGTCAAAGACAATCTAATGGTAGAATGCTATTTTCGAAGTCATATTAATGAAGATTACCGTCTCTGCAGTTTGAATATATATAGCTTCTCTTGCGCTTAATGGGGCTCCAAATCGCAAAGGCGAAGGCATATGCTGCACATGAGAGGAAGGGCCTCTCAAGAATTATGCACAGGACAGCTACCCCCATCGCAATTGCAGTGAATATGTTGTGTAAACACACTGTCCGCAATGCTCTCCACGCATCAACCCAAGATCAAATCAATGCTCTCCACACATCACATCAAGAAGCTTACGTTAAATTTCCTTTTAGAATTTCAACCCAGGAAATAATTCGGCAGTTACCAGGACAATCTAAGGGAAGGAGAGGAGAGAATACTTTCCTGCAACACCGATGGTGATCCCTTCGAAGACAGAATGAAAACATAGTATGAATATGAGCAATAAGCTATCTCCCATGGAGGTTTTCTTGACCAATGATGTCTGGGGCGGTGTTTGGAGGACCTTCCCATCTGTGCACAGATATTAAATCTCTGTGAGTTCGTTATGAGATGGGTATCGGGTGGGAGATAAAACCAAACCACCCATCTACTGATAACTGAAATTAACCAGGTGTTTACTGATAACACCGAGTTCGGGGAGGTGGCAGCAGTTTAAATGTGAGTGTTGAATCGTTGGACGCGTGGGCGAGTTGCAGATATGTAACCTACCTGTCCACCACCAGGTATCTCCTCCACGTACGCTAACAGACTCCTCGCGTTCCTAAAATTGGCGATCAGGCAATCAGCTCACGTAACAAACTTCTAAATTGGCGGCTAGTTAAGCCAGTTAAAAGTAGTTAAAAGATCAGATGATTGAAGACATCCCAGTCATACACTTGGCGTGTTTTGCTAGATGATGATCCGCTCAAGCAAGTCCATCCCCCAAAAATATCATTGATATAAATTCCTATCGTCGTAAAAATAATCACCTGTTGTCTATGAACACATTTTTTGATGTTAGTTTTGAGCCCCGGTGATAGCGGTATCACTCGGTTGTATACCTATATGATTCCCAATGTCTTATTTTAATATTGGTCTTGTTCTCTATTAGAGATACCTCTATGGAAAGGACGCAGTTCGGTAACTGCAGTTTGTAACCTTTTGCTAAAAGATTTAATAGAAAATCTTAATATTCTGGTGGATGTAACCCCGGGTTAAGGGCGAACCACGCATATATGTGTCTCGTCTGATGTATCTTATGTGTTTCTTTTTTGTACTTGAAATTGCACCAAGTAATGCTATATGATTCTTACATGTTTAAAGGGCGTTCTATTTTCTTGCGTATACCTAATCATGGGAATGTCGGATCATGTTACTTAAGATACAAATTGAGGGCTTTACACACTTATGTTATGCATTTATGTTATGGGAGTGATTAAAGTAAAAGTGTGGCGTTTAATGAGGGAGTAATGGACAATATGTACGAGTTTCACATTTTAACAATCCATCCACTTCTTATGAAGGAACTTTAATATTTGATATAAACCTTTTGAGATTAATGTTATGGGTATTAAAATAAGAATGTATGGAAAGAAGAGTTACATCATCACCCAAAATGAAAAAGGATAGATTGTGTTGGCCACAAAAATATTATTGATTAAGTTCCTTGAAGACTTAAATGTTAGGAAGAACTTGGAATCAATCTACCTTGATACCGTTGTGTACGATGTCTTTCTGTTAAATACAAATAGCCCAAGTAAAGGAAAACTTTTATTTTACTTATATGAGTATGCTACTCTAGAAGTCACAAGTCGAAGTACGTTGAAATGTAGGTATGTTGCAAAATGATAGTTAAGTGCATATAAGTATTCCTCTATGAAGGAGAAAGCCCGTCTATGTAACCTTTTGAATACACTGTATGGATGATGTTAGATTAAGGATCTTATGTTATTACTTCGATTAACTTTTGTAGCCCAAATGAAGGTGCATTGTGATTAGAAGGTAAATCTTCATTGAAAATCCTTTTTCAAAAGCCTGTTAGCAAATACTTAAAAGGTTTGGCCATAGACTATGAACTTACATAGATACATGGGTGTGACGAATATTATTTTAGGACTGAAGCTATAACTTGATATCAAATATGAACTCTTGAGGAACACTTTGAAAGTAGAAGTAGTTGTGTGGTTGTATCATATCATAAGTCTGTCCTTGATAGTAAAACAATTCTTGTTTTTTTTTATTAATGGAGCTAGGGGGCGTCACATGTGTGTAACGAGGAGGAAAATGTATAAAAGAATTGGCCATAAATTATGAATTAAAATAAGTGTGTGTGGTTGCATCGAAAGAATAAGTTTTCTTTTGATAAGAAAATTGTTTTATTGACTTGGGTTGTCACAATGACTTTTAGTAATTGATGTACAAGATGTTTTAATTTATTATCATTCACAAGTTTCAAGGTTAGCCGTTCAAAAGTATAAATATTCTTCGAACAAGATTTTTTTTTGTTCTTAGTGAAATAGGTTTGTTACAGGATTCATCTTAAACCTGGATTTAAAAAGTAGTGAGAGGGATCCAATTTCTTTAGGTGTAAGTTATTTTTATTTTAAAGTTTTAAATGTTCATAAAAAATTACACCTCAAACATTTTGATCCATTTAGTGTTTGTATCTTTTAATTACTTTTCATTTAGTTTTATTATTGGGTTTTTATTATTTGATAAATTAGGCGACATGTTTTTCTCTATATTTTTTTTTGTCTTAGCAAAGGTGTTGGTGTAGTGTTAGGTTAAACACACATTGATCTCATCAATGTTATTTGGATGACACTCCTTTATTATAATCAATAAGCTATAATCAAATATATCAAAATTCTACTCTAAAGCCACACCAAAATATATCTAAATTTTATTTAAAAAATGATTTATTATTATTATGATGAATTATAAAGAAAGTTAGTTAGTTTAAATTATTTTAAAAGAAATAAAATAAAAAAAATAAAAGGGTTAAAATCTTGTAAGAATGTTGAATATCTTTTAAAATAGAGTTTAGCATTTTCAGTAATTATTAATGGTTAATATATATTAGAGAGAATAAAAAGACAAATCAACCTCAAAAGAACATAAAAATAAATAAAAATGATCATTTTCTAAAGAATAAATCTAGTGAATTAGCATATATCTATTTTAAACCTGGATTTATCAAACACCCACAAAGATCTAGTTTTTGTATTTATACTAGTTTAGTTTATTTTATTTATTTTAAGTCTATATATATTTATATTTCTTATTTTTTATTTTTAATATTTTTTAAGAATATCTTGAATATGTCTTTAATATTTTTATCTTGCATTTTTATGTCTTGAATATTTTTATCTTGAATATTCCCTATGTCTTGACTATCAATGATTCTCTATGTAGTGGGTATAGCAAATGATTCTCATGCTTAGTGAAGTGTTTGATTCTTCAGATCCCAAAAAAACTAGTAACATGTTTTAGGGTTTGATTCTCTTATTTTTTAATGGAAAAAATCTTTGTACGAAAACTAGTGAGGTATAGAACAAATGATTTTTGTGCTTAGTGAAGTGTTTGATTCTTGGGATCCCAAAAATACAATTATATGCCAACTTGCATATATTTTGATTGTATCTTGATTACCCAAAACCAAAAATACAATTATATGCCAAGGTGAATATATATTGATTGTAGCTTGATTACCAAAAACCTATAAATAATAGTAAATCATATGATTATGCACCAATACACATATATTGAAACTATATTGATTGGAGTGGCTGCAACCAACCATTTAATTATATTTTGTTCATAAGGTTTATTATTTACCAAATTATTTAGTAAATGAAACATAATAAAAATTTTAATTTTAATTTTAATAGAATATTTCATTTTTTTGAGAAAAATATACTTTATACACTTTTCTTTAAATAATAAAACTTGTAATATTTGAAAAACAATAACATACTTTCTATTACACATTAATATACACAATAACATACTTTCTATTACACATTAATATAATATAATTACACATTATTATAATATAATATGTGTAATAATTTAATTTATAATGAAAAATAAATTAATTGTCACATAAAACATAGAAACATTTTAATTTTAAACAAAAAATATAAATTTATTTTAATACAATATTTATAATTATAATATGTTTTTTTTATTTTTCAAATTTGAATTTTAAATAAATATTTTATATAATACCAAATAACAACAGGTCATTACAAAATAAATAAATAAATTCATAATATAAGAATGTTTCAATTCGTTCACATGTTTAAATTATGTTGTTATATTAATTAATCATAACTTGTCATTAAAAAATAAATAAATAATTCATAATATAAAAATGTTTCAATTTATTCCTATGTTTAAATTATATTAATTATACTAAATTTGGATATGAATTTTAAAGATTTGATTTAAGGATATAGTTATCAACTATATATTTAAATTATACTGATTATAGTAAATTTTAATATGGATTTTAAAAATTTAATTCAAAAGTATAGTTATCAACCATGAGGAATCCTCATGTTTGTGTTTTTATTACTTATTTTCATAAACACATATTGGATAGATACTTGTTAGATAAGTTTTTTTCAAAATGATTTAAAATGGACATATTTGTTCGATATTTATAGGAGTGTTGTTTGTATAGTAACATGTTGATGATATCTCTTTAATAAACAACATACTACAAAGTAATTTCCTTTATCATGAATATGATAGTTGGTTTTGTATGACCTACAATTCTTTTTTCAAATATATTTTCTTTAATTTTAAGACTCATCTTTTGATTTTATTATGAATATGATAGTTGTTTTTGGATGACCCACCATTTTTTTTTATATACTTTTTCTTTAATTTTAAGACTCATCTTTTGATTTTAACACTTATCCTATGGAAGTAGTGACCTAAAAAATAACATAAAATTTATCCTGTGGATTCCTTTCTTTCTCCCATATCCATCGAATCTTTGAATGGTACACTTATGAGATTTGTTCCACAGTTTTCTTCACTTGTGAGAAAAATCGGAAAGTAAAAAACGAATTGACGATCTTCGCATTAACCATTGTATTTTATTCACTTTCTATATAAAGCACCACTGGGAAGGAGGGCAGAAGACTCCTAAAATTAAAGGCGCCAAATGACTTGAAAGTTTCTTCATAGAAAGAAGAAATGGGAGCTTTCTTCAATACATTGTAACGGTAATGGGACAGTACTTTACTATGCTGAATCATCCATTTTCTTTGGAGTAAGCTAGCTGTGGAGCAATCCTCCCTCATTGGACGGAGGAGGAGCAAAGTTAGCGTTGACTTTGCTCCTCCTCCGTCGGATGGAGGGAGTTTTGCTCCACAGCTAGCTCACTCCATTTTCTTTTGGTCCCTTTTTCTTTATATTGGATTAGTTAGTGTTTCTTTTTTGGAGTGCTCCGCTTTTTAGAGAGTTTTTAACTGAGCTCCACAAACGTTTATAATAAGTAACTTGTGTGAATAATTTCTTATAATTATTATCCTTTATAATAAGTAACATGTGTGAATAATTTTTTATAATTATTAGCTTATTAGCCTGTGAAAACTAAATACAGTTATTATTATTATTTTTTTAATATTTTAAAAATTATAAATAAAAATAAATCAATTAGTATAAAATAAATAAATAAAAATAAAATTTATAAATTAACTATAGATATATTTTAAACCACATATGGAGAGATTTAATTTTTTGAATTGTATCTTTTTCTTTATCGTAAATAGTTTAAAAAACATATTTACACTCAAGAAATTAGATCCTTTTCTTTGTTTTATTTTCTGAATTTTTTTAATATTTAATAAATCATATATAAAAATTAAAACTTATGTTTTATAAAATAATAAAAAATAAAATATGTATAGTAAAATAAATTAGAATAATTAGCATAAATATATTTTAAACCCAGATTTATTAAACATAAAGAGAAATCTACTTTCCTAAAATAGAATTTTTTATCTTAAAATATTTTAAAAAAAATTTACAGTCAAAAAATGGGATCAATCTATGTTTAATAAATCCAATAGATGAAAACGCGGATCAATCTATGTTTAATAAATCCAATAGATGAAAACACGGGGATTCACCTTTGAAAGAAAATAAGCTACCCAATCAAATTAACTTCTGGCATATACTTGTTTCAGTTATGAAATTTTGTATGATTATCGAAGTTCCATTTCTCGTAACTTCTTTTAAAAAAATAAATTTGCTTTTGTTACTGTTTTTAAGTGAATATCTAAATTAACATAGCTATATCTAAACTTAGCACAATTTTTTTTTCTTCACAAAAAATTCTTAATTTTTTATAAAAAATAAAAGGTTGCATTTTTCACATGAACGAATCTTATTTTAAAAAATAATAAAGAAATATTGTCAATTTTAAAAAATAATAAGAAGCTTTACAAACTTCAACATAAAAAAACATTCATCAAGTAATCCATTACAAAAAATAATTATCCATAGTCAAAATTGTTTTAAATATCCTAAAAAAATCCTTAAAAACTTTCATGAAAATATCAAAACAGATATACTCATTCTTCACATCTTCATACTCTAGGAGAAATATGACAAGACCTAAGGAAGAAAATAGGCTATCACAACCAGAACCTCCAAACAAGGCATCTCAAATATGACAAAGTCTGCATAAAAAAATGTCATAAAAACAGTCTCCACAAAACAGTTCACAATTTACCAAAAGATAATCCTTCTGTCAAGAAACCAAAACATAAACCCAAAGAGAACTAAAAAGGAAAAATAGTCTCACATTGTCAAAAGGAACGATGCTTCATAATATGCTAGAAACCAGCCTGAACAAAGGTCCTTGCTTTTGCTAGTTCATCAGCTAATGAGTTTCTTTACCCATGTATATGCTTGTAATCCACAAATTCCAACAAATCAGAAAATATGATAACTTCATTAAGCAATGGGAAAGCTGTAAATTATGTATCTAAAATGACCAATGACCCAATTTATAACCATCTTAGAGTCTCCAAAAACCTGCAACTTTATTAAATATTTTTCCAAAACCAAGTTGAGGAGCAACTTAATACCAAAGAATTCAGCATAGTTAATGGTACCATAACCAATTCCCGCGTTTTTGTATTGTTCAAATTCAAAAAATTATTCCCTCCAAATGATAAGGCCGAGCCTCCACCCATGCTTTCATGGAATTCCTATGCCTATGTGTCTGCTTTGTACTTTTCTTCGGATTCAACATGCCTG
>LPNX010770302.1:18590-66103 GCA_001517045.1 Pseudotsuga menziesii
TATAGTTTATCTTAATCAAATAATTTTTTCCATAAAAAAAAAATACTAAGCTTAAAAAAATTATCCTTAAAAGTTTTGAGGCATCTTCAAAAGTTTTGAGCCTTTTGTACTATTTTGAAATGATTTAGATCCTTCAATTAAAAAAATCATCTAGATCCTTAAATTTTAAAAATAATTAAATAAATTAAAATGAAACTTTGTTTCATCTAAAAATATCATCTCATTAAAATAAAATAAATTTAACTTTTATTAATTCAATAAAACATTTCATTCCCACTTACAAAATAAAGGAATTGTTTTAATAATAAAACTAAAAATGGTACATTGAAAAAATTGGCAGCGTCTTTTTTTTTATCAAAATGGTTCATTAAAAATATTGTTAATGTATTTTTATGTCTATTTTTAATGTATTTTTATGTCTTATGCCTTACTGGATGAAATATCTTACGGGGTAGTCTGAATAGTGAATTTGACTCCATTAATCAAAATTGTGCATTTGACTTCATTAATCAAAATGGTACAAAATGGTACATTGAAAAAATTGGCAGCGTGTTTTTTTTATCAAAATGGTTCATTAAAAATATTGTTAATGTCTTTTTTATGTCTATTTTTAATGTATTTTTATGTCTTATTGCCTTACTGGATGAAATATCTTACTGGGTGTACTATGTATTAAAAATATTGCTAATGTCTTTTTATGTCTTATTGCCTTACTGGATGAAATATCTTGCTAGGTGTACCATGTAGTAAGAGTAAGCCTTGCACCTGTTGTCTATATTTTGTGTGGATTTAAATACAACCATTCCAAACCAAATGTTATCCTCCATTTAACAACAAAAGTCCCTGTTATCTAGTATATTTTGTGGATTTAAAATGCATTAACTTAGACGTCGCTAACCTTAACAACAAAAGCCCCATATTGAATTCAACACGTCGGCCTCGGTTTAATGTATTGGTTTTTAATTTTTGAAAGCCTGAGATGGCTCAAATATCTATTCTAATATTTTCAAAAAATCTACAAATATTGATCATTCCATAGAGTCAAGTAGTTATACTTTGTGATAAAAAATGCATTAACTTAGAACTTCGAGCATTCAGCTTTTAAAACGTTTAAACTACATAGCTCCACTCAGCCTATAAAGCCGTTTATTCCAATCTCAGACTATATTGATAGCAATGGTGATCAAGCCAACAAAATGCAATAATAGGTTTAAGGCTGTTCTCCCTGTTTAAGGGCACTTGGGATGGCCCTGAGAGCTCCTCTTGTCCCTATAATAGGGGCATTCATCCATGTTACCTTTCGTGCCCGATGGAACACACTTTTAGGCATTGCAACAGATCCCGTAGAATTTGTGACATGCCTTTGGTCGAGGGGCCACCTTACATCTTCGATCGCACTCACTCTTGCAATCTGCTCCTCCCCAAGATAAACACACAAAATGTTATATACAATATCAAATAAATTACTAGTGAAAATGAGTTTAAAAGTAGAGAAAGCTTATGTATTTCTCATATGCCTTTATAGCTATCATTGGCGGCGCAGGTGTAGGTGAACCTTCAAGAACCGACATTTCTCCATTTCCAAAACCCCACACATCTATGCTAAGAACACCCTGTAAAACAAATGAAAACAAACATTCAGAACAATATACAGGGGAATAATGCTCTCTGAATTTTTTAGTGACCTAAATAACATCATAATATAGACCTACCATTCTATGGCTGCAATCAAAACCAACACAAGACACAGATACACAGAAACATTATCCTTCCTCATCTTTTCTTAATAAGGGAGATTATTAAACCCTTGATACTTAAGAAAATGGGGGTGGTGTGGGTTTATAAAGGAGAAAAGCAGGGTGACTTACGCAGGTAGTTAAGAAATGTGTAACATCCCAGCTGGTGATTCTCACGTGCATATATGTTCTGGTCTGCATTATTGGTGCAAAGTACCTCCATAATACAGATCAGTTAAAGAATACACTGACTGATTTATTGAATGCATTGGTATCAGTACACTCAGATAATAAGTTACTCTTATCACATGCTAAGTATTAAAGTCGAAGACAATCTAATGGTAGAATGCTATTTTCAAAGTCATATTAATGAAGATTACCGTCTCTGCAGTTTGAATATATATAGCTTCTCTTGCGCTTAATGGGGCTCAAAATCGCAAAGGCGAAGGCATATGCTGCACATGAGAGGAAGGGCCTCTCAAGATTTATGCACAGGACAGCTACCCCCATCACAATTGCAGTGAATATGTTGTGTAAACACACTGTCCGCAATGCTCTCCACGCATCAACCCAAGATCAAATCAATTCTCTCCACACATAACATCAAGAAGCTTACGTTAAATTTCCTTTTAGAATTTCAACCCAAGAAATAATTCGGCAGTTACTAGGACAATCTAACGGAAGGAGAGGAGAGAAGACTTGCCCGCAACACCGATGGCGATCCCTTCGAAGACAGAATGAAAACACAGTATGAATATGAGCAATAAGCTATCTCCCATGGAGGTTTTCTTGACCAATGATGGAGGTTTTGGAGGACCTTCCCATCTGTGCACAGATATTAAATCTCTGTGAGTTCGTTATGAGATGGGTATCGGGTGGGAGATAAAACCAAAACACCCATCTACTGATAACTGAAATTAACCAGGTGTCTACTGATAACACCGAGTTCGGGGAGGTGGCAGCAGTTTAAATGTGAGTGTTGAATCGTTGGACGTGTGGGTGAGTTCCAGATACGTAACCTACCCGTCCACCACCAGGTATCTCCTCCACGTACGCTAACAGACTCCTCACGTTCCTAAAATTGGCGATCAGGCAATCAGCTCACGTAACAAACTCCTAAATCGGCGGCTAGTTAAGCCAGTTAAAACTAGCTAAAAGATCAGACGATTGAAGACATCCCAGTCATACTCTTAGCGTGTTTTGCTAGATGATGATCCGCTCAAGCAAGTCCATCCCCAAAAAATATCATTGATATAAACACCTATCGCCATAAAAATAATCACCTGTTGTCTATGAACACATTTTTCGATGTTAGTTTTGAGCCCCGGTGATAGCAGTATCACTCGGTTGTATACCTATATGATTCCCAATGTCTTATTTTAATATTGGTCTTGTTCTCTATTAGAGATACCTCTATGGAGAGGACGCAGTTCAGTAACTGCAGTTTGTAACCTTTTGCTAAAAGATTTAATAAAAAATCTTAATACCCTGGTGGATGTAACCCCGGGTTAGGGGCGAACCACGCATATATGTGTCTCGTCTGATGTATCTTATGTGTTTCTTTTTTGTACTTGAAATTGCACCAAGTAATGCTATATGATTCTTACATGTTTAAAGGGCGTTCTATTTTCTTGCGTATACCTAATCATGGGAATGTCGGATCATGTTACTTAAGATACAAATTGAGGGCTTTACACACTTATGTTATGCATTTATGTTATGGGAGTGATTAAAGTAAAAGTGTGGCGTTTAATGAGGGAGTAATGGACAATATGTACGAGTTTCACATTTTAACAATCCATCCACTTCTTATGAAGGAACTTTAATATTTGATATAAACCTTTCGAGATTAATGTTATGGGTATTAAAATAAGAATGTATGGAAAGAATTGTTACATCATCACCCAAAATGAAAAAGGATAGATTGTGTTGGCCACAAAAATATTATTGATTAAGTTCCTTGAAGACTTTAAATGTTAGGAAGAACTTGGAATCAATCTACCTTGATACCGTTGTGTACGATGTCTTTCTGTTAAATACAAATAGCCCAACTAAAGGAAAACTTTTATTTTACTTATATGAGTATGCTACTCTAGAAGTCACAAGTCGAAGTACGTTGAAATGTAGGTATGTTGCAAAATGATAGTTAAGTGCATATAAGTATTCCTCTATGAAGGAGAAAGCCCGTCTATGTAACCTTTTGAATACACTGTATGGATGATGTTAGATTAAGGATCTTATGTTATTACTTCGATTAACTTTTGTAGCCCAAATGAAGGTGCATTGTGATTAGAAGGTAAATCTTCATTGAAAATCCTTTTTCAAAAGCCTGTTAGCAAATACTTAAAAGGTTTGGCCATAAACTATGAACTTACATAGATACATGGGTGTGACGAATATTATTTTAGGACTGCAGCTATAACTTGATATCAAATATGAACTCTTGAGGAACACTTTGAAAGTAGAAGTAGTTGTGTGGTTGTATCATATCATAAGTTTGTCCTTGATAGTAAAACAATTCTTGTGTTTTTTATTAATGGAGCTAGGGGGCGTCACATGTGTGTAAGGAGGAAAATGCATAAAAGAATTGGCCATAAATTATGAATTAAAATAAGTGTGGGTGGTTGCATCAAGAGTATAAGTTTTCTTTTGATAAGAAAATTGTTTTGTTGACTTGGGGGTTGTCACAATGACTTTTGATAATTGATATACAAGATGTTTTAATTTATTATCATTCACAAGTTTCAAGGTTAGCCCTTCAAAAGTATAAATATTCTTCGAACAAGATTTTTTTTTGTTCTTACTGAAATAGGTTTGTTACAGGATCCATCTCAAACCTGGATCTAAAAAGTAGTGAGAGGGATCCAATTTCTTTAGGTGTAAATTATTTTTATTTTAAATTTTTAAATGTTCATAAAAAATTACACCTCAAACATTTTGATCCCTTTAGTGTTTGTATCTTTTAATTACTTTTCATTTAGTTTTATTATTGAGTTTTTATTATTTGATAAATTAGGTGACATGCTTTTCTCTATATATTTTTTTGTTTTAGCAAAGGTTTTGGTGTAGTGTTAGGTTAAACACACATTGATCTCATCAATGTTATTTGGATGACACTCCTTTATTATAATCAATAAGTCATAATCAAATATATCAAAATTCTACTCTAAAGCCACACCAAAATATATCTAAATTTTATTTTAAAAATGATTTATTATTATTATGATGAATTATAAAGAAAATTAGTTAGTTTAAATTATTTTAAAAGAAATTAAATTAAATTAAATAAAAGGGTTAGAATCTTGTAAGAATGTTGAATATCTTTTAAAAAAGAGTTGAGCATTTCCAGTAATTATTAACGGTTAATATATATTAGAGAGAATAAAAAGACAAATCAACCTCAAAAAAACATTAAAAAAATACAAATAATGATTTTCTAAAAAATAAATTTAGTAAATTAGCATATATCTATTTTAAACCTGGATTTATCAAACAGCCACAAGGATCTAATTTTTGTATTTATACTAGTTTATTTTATTTTATTTATTTTAAGTCTATATATAATTTATATTTCTTATTTTTTATTGTTAATATTTTTTAAGAATATCTTGAATATGTCTTGAATATTTTTATCTTGCATTTTTATGTCTTGAATATTCCCTATGTCTTGACTATCAATGATTCTCTACGTAGTGGGTATAGCAAATGATTCTCTTGCTTAGTGAAGTGTTTGATTCTTCGGATCCCAAAAAAACTAGTAACATTTTCTAGTGTTAGATTCTCTTATTTTTAATGGAAAACACCTTTGAACAAAAACTAGTGAAGTATAGAACAAATGATTTTTGTGCTTAGTGAAGTGTTCGATTCTTGGGATTCCAAAAATACAATTATATGCCAAGGTGCATATATTTTGATTGTAGCTTGATTACCCAAAACCAAAAATACAATTATATGCCAAGGTGCATATATATTGATTGTAGCTTGATTACCCAAAACCTATAAATGATAGTAAACCATATGATTATGCACCAATGCACATATATTGAAAATATATTGATTGGGGTGGCTGCAACCAACCATTTAGTTATATTTTGTTCATAGGGTTCATTATTTAGTAAATAAAACATAATAAAAATTTTAATTTTAATTTTAATAAAAAAAATATATATATATATATATATATATATTTAGAAAAATATACTTTATACACTTTTCTTTAAATAATAAAACTTGTAATCTTTCAAAAACAATAACATACTTTCTATTACACATTAATATAATATAATTACACATTATTAGAATATAATATGTATAATAATTTAATTTATAATGAAAAAAAATTAATTGCAAATAAAATATGTATAATAATTTTAGTTTTAAATGAAAAATAAGTTAATTGTAACATAAAACATAGAAACATTTTAGTTTTAAACAAAATATATAAATTTATTTTAATACAATATTTATAATCATAATATGTTTTTTTATTTTTCAAATTTGAATTTTAAATAAATATTTTATATAATACCAAATAACATGTCATTACAAAATAAATAAATAAATTCATAATATAAGAATGTTTCAATTCATTCACATGTTTAAATTATGTTGTTATATTAATTAATGATAACTTGTCATTAAAAAATAAATAAATAATTCATAATATAAAAATGTTTCAATTCATTCATATGTATAAATTATATTAATTATAGAAAATTTGTATATGAATTTTAAAGATTTGATTTAAGGATATAGTTATCAACAATATATTTAAATTATATTGATTGTAGTAAATTTTAATATGGATTTTAAAGATTTAATTTAAAGGTATAGTTATCAACCATGAGGAATCTGCATGTTTGCATATTTATCACTTATTTTCATAAACACATATTGGATAGATACATGTTAGATAAGTTTTTTTCAAAATGATTTAAAATGGATATGTTTGTTCGATATTTATAGGAGTGTTGTTTGCATAGTAACATGTTGATGATAGGATTCTTATTTCGGAAGTGACTGTTATGCTGGGGATGACGGAGGCGAAAATTGGCTAGGGTTTGAAAGACTTTTTTAGGTGTTTCCTGCTAAGTGGTTATCCTGCGCTGCTTGGCCTCTGTGGCCCCTTGGGCGCAGGTGCAGGAAGGCTTTACGGGTGCTAGGGCATCCCCGAGAGGTCTGCTGATGGAAGAAGGGTCTTCAAGGCCCGATGGGCCTGAAGGCCCGGGTCGAACTGCCAATGACCAGTGAGAGAGACAGTCTGCTAGCTGCAAGACTGGATCGGGGGGTTGCCTTCCGAAAGCCCCCACCATCCCCACAGTTCATGTTTGCTCTGAGAAGGTCAAGGGCACAATCGAGCTTTGGAAAGAAAAATCTCTCATAGGTAAGTTTGTGGGGATATGGCCCAAGGAAAAGGATCTGATTAGATGGATCAACAGAGTCTGGAACCCTAAGGGCCACTATGATTTGCAGCTTGGCTCAAAGGGTTTCTTCATGATCATCTTTTTCAATTAGGAGGACCGTGATCGAATCCTAGAGGGTGGTCCTTACTTCTTTTTTTCTGTTGGGTTGTACCTCCGGCCATGGAAGGAGCGTTTCAACCTTGAAACTGAGGACTTGACGGTGGCCCCTGTTTGGATCTGCCTTTTCTCTCTTCCTGGGGAATACTGAGATCCAGATACCTTGAGGGACATAGGGAACGCCTTGGGTGAGTTCATTAAGGTTTCAGAGCAGACGAAAGCCCAGAGGTATACCTCCTTTGCCAGGATTTGTGTTTACCTGGATCTCTCCAAGGAATTGCCAGAAGCCATAAACCTAAGCTGGGAGGATGAAGAGTGGCTCCAACCCATTGACTATGATCGAATTCCTTTCAGATGTAGGCAATTCCATGAGTATGGTCACTTGGGATGGAACTGCCCTCAGTTGGAGGTCAAGACAGCTCCATCTGACACTAGCCAGGAAAAACCTGGGACATCGCAGGATGGATTTACCCAGGTGAAGAACCAAAGAAGGAACAAGGCCTCAGGGAATTCCAAAGCCAAGAGAGATGCGCCGACGTAGGAGGCTCGGTCTAGGAATACTTTCGAGACCTTGGATGGCTTGGTGGAGGAAGACGTGCCTAAGGGGAAAGAATGTGATGCTCAGCCCTCCAAATCCCCAAACCCTTTGGCGGGGGTCTAAGCCCAGCAGATGGAGATAGTCGAGGAAGGTGACGATGAGGAAATGGAGTTAGGAGAACTAGACCTGGATACGATGGAAGAAGAGTGTGGAAAGAAGGGGAAGGGTTATGTGTCTAGACGACAGATTGAACTCCTCCAAGAAGCTATTATCAAGGTAGGGGCCCACCTGAACCTGGGGGTAGACCCTGATCCCCTTACCGGGCATAAGAAAAAGCCTCCAGAGGAGGAGCAACATAGAGGAAGGAATTCAAACAAGCAACGCATTGCAGAGATAGGAGTTAAACTAATCGAATCAGGCCAGTATCCTACGATTAGGGCAGCCTTTTCTGAAGGGTCCAAAGTTTCCCAATGAAGGTAATCTCTTGGAATATTAGAGGGTGTGGTAACTCCAGGAAGTGGAAGACTATCGACAGAAAGATTAAGCAAGAGAGCCCTGATATCCTCTTCATCCAGGAAACAAAATGTAGTTCTGAGGGTATGGATAGAATAAGCAGTAAAATCTAAAAAGGTAGCTGGATGATGGCCGTAGACGCGTCGAGACAATCTGGAGGTGTAGAAGTCCTCTGGAATCCTCAGGCGGTGGAGCTCTCGAACTGGAGAGCCAATAAGTTTTCTCTTATAGCATATTTTTGCCATCTTGTTTCAGGGATGAAGGGATATTTGGTAAATACCTATGGCCCTAGCAGCTTCCATGAAAAACAGGCCTTCCTCGACTTCTTGGAATGGGTCAACAGTCAAGCGGAGGGAGCCAGATGGGTAATGGGAGGGGATTTCAACCTCATCACCAACCTTGGCGAAAAAAAGGGAGGTCGAAGATCTTTGGACAGATATCAAGAGGCCTTTGGGGCCTTCCAAGCCGGTAGTTCCTTTGTGGACCTGGAAACTAGTAACGGGTGGTACACTTGGAATAACAAGCGGGGGGGCGAACACTTGGTTGCCTCCCGCCTTGACAAGTTTTTGGCCTCAGAGCTCCTGCTTCAGGAAATAAGAGAAGTCATGACTGAGGTCCTCCCAGCAGCCTGATTTGACCACTGGCCCATCTGCCTTCGCTGGGATGGGTCATGCACCAATATGGGGAAACCCTCTCGGTTTGAACAATTCTGGATGGAGGATAAAGACTTCAAAGACCTTGTGCAGCAGTGGTGGCAGGAGCTGGTCCCCCCATCTGATACAACAATGTACTGCTTCCAACATAAACTCAAATCTCTCAAATCCAGAATCCATACCTGGAATAAGGAGGTGTTTGGTAACATTTTTGAGGACAAGAAAAGACTGATTGCTGACCTGGATCAACTAAGACGGAAAGAAATGACAGAAGGATGGAACGAGGACATGCAAAAGAAAGAAAAGGATCTATGGGGGTAGCTGCAAGCCCGGGAAAAACAGGAGGGCATATACTGAAAACAAAAATCCAAAGTTAAATGGCTGCAGGAAGGAGAGAAAAACACCAAGTTCTTCCATAATTCAGTCATTCAGGATAGACATTCCTCGAGGATTGTGAAACTTAAAAAGATGGAAGGGGGTTGAATAGAGACTCGTCAAGAAATTGAGGAGGAACTCAACCATTATTTTGCAGATATTCTTAATGAAGACCTCCCAGATAGGGAGAGACACATAGCTCAAATTACAAGGCTAATTCCCCCCTTGGTCTCCAGGGAAGACAACGAGATGCTGATCCAACCAGTATCTCTGCAAGAAGTGGAAGAGACTGTAAGTAAGATGGCGCTAGGAAAAGCCCTGGGCCCAGATGGGTTCACCTCCAACTTCTTTCACTACTTTTGGGATATGATTAAGGAGGAGGTGGTGGGAATTGTAGAGGAATCGAGGAATAAAAAAGGGTTGTTGAGAGCTTTCAATGCCACGTTCCTCTCTCTCATTCCTAAGGAATCGAGGGCATATCGCCCGGATAAGTTCAGGCCTATAGCCCTGTGCAATGTGATCTATAAAATCATATCGAAAGTCATTCCCAACCGCTTGAAGCCTCTCCTCCCCTCTTTGATCTTCCCGTAGCAAGCGGGTTTTGTTGAAGGGCGCCAAATCCTGGATGGGGTCATCCTAGTTCAGGAAGTATTACATTCCTTGCAAAGCTCGAGACATCCTGGTATGCTGATCAAATTAGACATTTCAAAGGCTTACGACAAATTAAACTGGGACTACATATGCATAATGCTAATTGCCTATGGTTTTTGTCAGGACTGGGTGGATTGGGTCATGGGGCTTATCTCCACCCCTTTCTTTAGCATTCTCCTGAATAGAACTCCAACCAGTCCCTTTCAATCATCCAGAGGTCTTAGGTAGGGAGATCCCCTCTCTCCCTTCCTCTTTATCATTATGGTTGAGGGCATGAGCTAGCTCCTGCAGTCTAAGGCGGAGCGTGGTGACCTTCGGGGCATTCGGCTGGCTGATTCTTTGGAGGCTCAAACCCATCAAAATTTTGTTGATGACACTATGCTAATGGGGCACCCTTCAGTCCAAGAAGATCGCAGCTTCAAATCCTGTCTAATCCTTTTTGCCAAAGCCTCTGGTCTTGCTATTAACCAGGCCAAATCCCAAGTCTTTTTTCTCAATACTGTCCCAGCCACCCAGAGGAACATTCACTAAATCCTCGGGTTCTAGAAAGGCTCTTTTCCCTCAAAATACTTAGGAGTTCCCTTGAGCCCACGCAGTTTGAAGAGTACGTCATGGATGGAACTTATCGACAGGATAAAACAAAAGCTCAGTAGCTGGACCCTTAGACCCCTGAACCTGCCTAGTAGGCTGGCCTTGATCAAATCAGTCCTTCAAGCGATGCCTATCTATCTACTCTCGGTCCTTTCGGCCCCGAAATCCATTCTCCATGAGATCAGGCATATTCAGTGCATTTTCCTGTGGGGAGGCAGGGAGGATAAAGAAAAAATTTCCTTGGTAAGCTGGGATAGCATATGTCAACCAAAACTGAAGGGGGGATTGGGCATAAGAGATCCGGAACTCATGGTCGTAGTCCAGGGGGTGAAATTTTGGTGGTGATGGGTCTCCCACTCTTTTGAACCTTGGGCATGTTTATGGTGCTCAAAATATGGCTCCAATAGACCTCAACGGCAGTTAATTCGCTTCAACAAGGAGCAACAGGGCTCACCTATATGGACAAAGGCGAGAAGTGGGAGGCAATTGGTCCAACAACACAGCTTCTGGGAGATCCGGGATGGAAGAAGTGCAAGGTTTTGGGAAGATTCATGGAACCAACTTCCTCATCTCGGTGACAACCCAAGATGGGCCCCCATTCACGAATGGTCTAGGATGGAGGGTCGTTATCTGGTTCACCATTTCTGGCAGGATCATCATCCTAACGAATGACGGTAGTGGATATTCTTGATCAAACCTGACCAAATTGAGGAGGATATCTAGGAGGCCTTCCAAGAGGAAATGCGAGGAAGGAGCATCAGACCCATAGAGGGACATGATGTCTTGAGATGGGGGTATTCGGACAAAGGATTTTTCAGTATCAAAGAGGCATACAACATCTGGATTAGGAATGATGCCGAGGTCGAGGAACTATGGAAAAAGATCTAGATGCTAAACTTATGGCCCAAGGTCGCCACCTTTGCTTGGCTGATGGTCAAAGGCCGCATTCTCACAGGTGAGAACCTCAGAAAGTGTGGTCTCCAGGGCCCTTTCCGGTGTTGTTTATGCTTGCAGGTGGAGGAAACCACAAACCATCTCCTAGATAGCTGCCCGTTTGCTGCGGCCCTTTGGGACAAGGGAGCGGTGGGTTTCAGAAGAAGCGATAGGAAAAGAGGCCAGCCGACAAAAACCCTGGTGGAATGGAACCAAAAGACATTCAAAAACAGAATCATCAGGATGATTTGGAATGCCTTACCCGGGATGATCATGTGGTGCATTTGGAAGGAGAGGAACGACCACATCTTTCGGGACAAGCACTCCAGCCCTGATGAGGTCTGGAAGTTGGTGCGGAAAAATTTGTTGTCCTCCATCAAAAGCATGAAATGGCATGATGAAGATAAGCTAATACCTGCTAACGATATCCATGTTAGGGAATTCTGGGGTTTGGACAAACCTTAGTTTGATGGGCTTCACATAGTTAATAGGATCCTGCAACCATTGAGCCCTAGGTATTGGTCTCTGCCTCCCCCAATGGTTTTCAAGCTTAACTTTGATGGCGCCTCCAGGGGAAACCCGGGCCAGGAAGGATTTGGCAATCTGTGTAGAGACTATCTTGGCAAGATTATTTTTGGTTTTGTGGGTGCCATTGGCTATGACTCCAACAACTCCACAGAGCTTGAGGGGATGCTCCAAGGCTTGCACTGTTTGGTGTACAGTAACAGCTTGCCGGCGATAATAGAAGGAGACTCCTGGATTCTAGTTCAGATGGCTTGTCGGTTGGCGCACGGGAGGCGGAGTGACCAAGTGACGAGTAACTGGCGGATGGCCAGCCACATGGATGAATTGCGGGGCTTGATCCATGCCCACCCCGCGATCACGTTCAGCCACGTGAGACGCGACGCCAACAAGGTGGCGGACCTTCTTGCGAACGTTGGAGTTGAGGGTGAGCTAGCATTTCAGTGGGGCCCGCTGGAGTCATTTGGTGAACATGCTTGGGTTCATAATTGTCAACAGCTGGCGGCACAAGATCACACGAGGGATTTGCAGCTGACACACCAGTGTGATGCGATGGAGGTAGATGGCAGGGGGCACGAGCACGCCATGACAGACCGACACCAAGATGAAGCTGAGTGTTAAGGAAGCCATCAAGCGAGGAGAGAGAGGGTTGTCCTTGGCTTTTATTTGTCCCATCGCGAATGCAGGTAATATGTTGGATAGGGTAAGGCAGGCCGAGCGACCTGACAGGGCTTTCATAGTTTTTAGAGCGCCCCTCATGGAAAGTGGCTCGAGGGAGGTGGTTTGTTTCAGTTGCATCTCGTCTCCCTAGTTTGCGCCTGACGCAGCAATCTTTCCTCCTTTTCCTCTTTATTCTCAGTCATGCTGGGTGAGCTATTTCCACCATTCATCCTTGCCCCCTATCATCTAGCTCCTCTGGTTGTCTTTGTGGCCACCTAGCCTGGTTTTGGTGAGGATTCCGGTGTTCCTTTGTCTCCACGCCCTATCTCTCAAGTCCTTTTTGCTGCAAAGGGTGGGTGGATGCATCTTTCTACTGAAGTGCGCGTGGTTTCTAGGAGCATGTCCTTTGTCTACGGAGCGCCCTGTCTGCGACATGCTTTTCCTGCAGTGCACGCTGTTTGTGGAGCGCCCGGCCTGCGGTGTTCTCTGTCTGTGGTGTGCCCGCACTGCGGTGCGATCTGTCTATGGTGCGCCCTCCCTGCGGTGCGCACTATCTACAGTGCTCCCTCCCTACGGCGCATGTCGTTAGCAGAACTCCTGGCCTGCGGTGCGCTCTTTCTGCGGCGCGCCCACCCTGCGGTGCACCCACCCTCGGGTGCGTACTGTCTGCGGTGCGAACTGTCTGCAATACGTCACCCTGTGGTGCGCCCTAGCTCATAAGTCCCGTGGCTTAAGACTACCATCTCATGTAGTCCTGGGTAAACATGAAGCTAGTTGGCCTTTCTTTTATGGAGCGGGAAGCAACGATGGTGGGGGACGAGGACCATGTGTGGGAATGGAAGCAGATCGGTGGAGAATTGCCGAATCACAGTGCTTAATTGTAATATTTTGGAAAGTCGGGCCTGCGCGCCTGCGCGATATCCATTCCTCAAGACTGACTGAGTTTTTGGCCTCTAGAAAGTGCGCCTAGCCATGAAAAGTTTTTCTCCCGGCTTGGGGACTGCTAGACCAGTTATGTTCTCTTCTATGTAATGGTTTCTAGTTGCTGTAATATAAATTTTTATTTACAAAAAAAAACATGTTGATGATATCTCTTTAATAAACAACATACTACAAAGTAATTTCCTTTATCATGAATATGATAGTTGTTTTCCTTTATCATGAATATGATAGTTGTTTTCGTATGACCTACCATTCTTTTTCCAAATATATTTTCTTTAATTTTAAGATTCATCTTTTGATTTTATTATGAATATGATATTTGTTTTTGTATAACCCACCATTCTTTTTTTATATATTTTTTTCTTTGATTTTAAGACTCATCTTTTGATTTTAACACTTATCCTATGGAAGTAGCGACCTAAATAATAACATACAATTTATCCTTGTGGATTCCTTTCTTTCTCCCATATCCATCGAATCTTTGAATGGTACACTTTATAAGATTTGTTCCACAGTTTTCTTCAGTTGTGAGAAAAATCGGAAACTGAAAAACTAGTTCACAATCTTCGCATTGACCATTGTATTTTATTCACTTTGTATATAAAGGAAGCATCACTGGGAAGGATGGCAGAAGACTCCTAAAATTAAAGGCACCAAATGACTCGAAGGTTTCTTCATAGAAAGAAGAAATGGGAGCTTTCTTCAATACATTGTAACGGTAATGGGACAGTACTTTACTATGCTGAATCATCGATTTTCTTTTGGTCCCTTTTTCTTTATATTGGATTAGTTAGTTATATTTTTTTTGTTGAGTGCTCTGCTTTTTAGAGAGTTTTTAACTGAGCTCCGCAAATGTTTATAAAATGTTTATAATAAGTAACTTGTGTGAATAATTTTTTATTTTATAATTATTATCCTTTATAATAAGTAACATGTGTGAATAATCTTTCATAATTATTAGCTTATTAGCCTGTGAAAAGTAAATATAGTTATTTTTTTTTTAATATTTTAAAATTATAAATAAAAATAAATAAATTGATATAAAATAAATAAATAAAAATAAAATTTATAAATTAACTATAGATATATTTTAAACCCACATATAGAGAGATTTAATTTTTTGAATTGTATCTTTTTCTTTATTGTAAATTGTTTAAAAAACATATTTACAATCAGGAAATTAGGTCATTTTCTTTGTTTTATTTTTTGAATTTTCTTAATATTTAATAAATCATATATAAAAATTAAAAGTTATATTATACAAAACAATAAAAGATAAATTATGTATAGTAAAATAAATTAAAATAATTAGCGTAAATATATTTTAAATCGAGATTTATTAAACATAAAGAGAAATCTACTTTCCTAAAATCTAATTTTTTATCTTAAAATATTTATTTAAAAATTTACAGTAAAAAATGGGACCAATCTATGTTTAATAAATCCAATAGATGAAAACGCGGGGATTCACCTTTGAAAGAAAATCAGCTACCCAATCAAATTAACTTCTGGCATATACTAGTTTTAGTTATGAAATTTTGTATGCTTATCGAAGTTCCATTTCTCGTAACTTCTTTTAAAAAAATAAATTTGTTTTTGTTACTGTTTTTAGTGAATATCTAAATTAACATAGCTATATCTAAATTTGCACAATTTTTTTTTCTCCACAAAAAATTCTTAATTTTTTATAAAAAATAAAACGTTGCATTCTTCATATAAACAAATTCTCATTTTAAAAAATAATAAAGAAATATTGTCAATTTTCAAAAATAATAAGAAGCTTTACAAATTTCACTATAAAAAAAACATTCATTAAGTAAACTATTACAAAAAGTAATTATCCATAGTCAAAATTGTTCTAAATATCCTAAAAAAATCCTTAAAAATTTTCATGAAAATATCAAAACAGATATACTCATTCTTCACATCTTCATACTCTGGACCTAAGGAAGAAAACATGCTATCACACCCAGAACCTTCAAACAAGGCATCTCAAATATGACAAACTCTGCATAAAAAAATGTCATAAAAACAGTCTCCACAAAACAGTTCACAATTTACCAAAAGATAATCCTTCTGTCAAGAAACCAAAACATAAACCCGAAGAGAACTAAAAAGAAAAAATAGTCTCATATTGTTAAGAGGAACGATGCTTCATAATATGCTAGAAACCAGCCTGAACAAAGGTCCCTGCTTTTGCTAGTTCATCAGCTAATGAGTTTGTTTACCTATGTATATGCTTGTAATCCACAAATTCCAACAAATCAGAAAATCTGATAACTTCATTAAGCAACGGGAAAGCTGTAAATTATGTATCTAAAATCACCAATGACCCAATTTATAACCATCTTAGAGTCTCCAAAAACCTGCAACTTTACTAAATGTTTTTCCAAAGCCAAGTTGAGGAGCAACTTAATACCAAAGAATTCAGCATAGTTATTGGTACCATAACCAATTCCCGCTTTAAAGAAAAAATAATATCGTCAGAAAAATATAAAATACCACCACCTCCACAAATTTTAGGATCTCTAATTGCAAATCCATCCATCCATTTAAGCTAGCAAAACTATAAGTAAAATAGTGACTAGTTACTTAATTTTGTGGAGATTGCTTAAATTGTTAAAAAAATTCATTTAATTACCATATCATTATAATTATCCACATATAATATAATACAAACATTAATCTAATTAATAAAACATTAAACATTAAATTAATTAATTAAAAAAAATTAAAAAAAGTTATTATTAAGCATATATGCATTTAGATATTGAAGTCATTTTAGATTTTGGACTTCTTTGAGCGGGTCAACAAAGCTAACCTCACTATAAGTATAACAAGTGTATATCAGGAATTCATTTCATGGCACTAGTATCTTTTTATGCCTATATGTATATAGATTAAGATTTAAATAAGATTTTAAATTGTTAAAAAAGGGTAACAACTTGTTTTTTGTTTTTTTTTTATTAAATAGCATTTGTTATTTTTGTTGATTTAATTGTTATACAAATGAATATAATTACTACATCATTATAGATAACCTAGTTAATAAAACATTAAACTAATTAATAAAAAAATAAAAATACTATTGTTAGGCATATATGCATTTAGATGTTTAAGTCATTTTAGATTTTGAACTTTTTTGAGCGGTCAACAAGATTAATTTGAGTATAACAAGATTAACTTTATGGTCTTCCTATCTTTTTATGCTTATAGGTATCTAGATTAAGATTTAAATAAGCTTTTAAGTTGTTCTTAAATAAAAGAGTAACAATTTTTTTTTATAAGTTTTTTTTGTTGTTGATTAAATAGTATTTAGTTTATGTTTATATTAATTAATTTAATATCTATGGTATACCATAAATTGATAAGAGATAAACTAATATTATTTTAATATAAGATTATATATTTTAAACAAAATTAAGTGGTTGGTTGCAACAATTGTGTTCGTTGGCCACTTTACTTGTAGTTGCGCTACTTGTTACTCATTTCTTTAACCACCACTTAATTGAAGCTTATTGCATTTATAAGTTTTTAAATATTTTTGTGAGATATTAAATAGTGTTTTTTTTATATTTATATTAATTAATTTAATGTTTTTATTGTACTATAAATGGATAACTATAATGATTTGGTAATCATTTTAATGCTTAGCCTTTGTTTAAGGGTCACATTTCACAAATTTCACCATCCACTTTACTTGTGACTCAAGCTAGTTTAAATCTTCAACATTCATTTTAGCATAACAAGATACAATGACAATGAAATGAATCTATGTGATATACTTGTTACACTCTAGTAAATATTGTTGATCAGCTCAAGGAAGCCATAAATCTATGATTTTAGACATCCTTGAGAGGATTAACAAGATTAACCCAAATGTAACAAGTGTACAACCCCCATTCATTTCATAGTGTCATATCTTGCTATTTTAATGTATCTTGATTAAGATTCAAATAAGCTTTAGGTAAGTGGTTGCTATTTAGAAAATGGTAAAAGAAAAAATTATATCAATTGTTTTTGTTTATTAAATAATATTTGGTTTATGTTTATATTAATTAGTTTAATATTTATTTTTTTCCAAAATAAAAAATTAGACTAATATTTATGTTTTATCATAAATGGATAAATAATAAACTAATATTATTTTAATAAGTTGATCATAAATGGATAAAGAATAAACTATGTTTAATAGCCTCACATCTCCCTAAAACAAAGTGGTTGGGTCCACCTATGGCCTTAAGCACACACTTTACTTGTGGTTGTGGTAATTGTTACTCCTTTCTTTAGTGGCGTTAGATAATATCTTCTAGATTTTGGGCTTCCTTTAGTGAGTCAACAAAATTAACGCAAGTGTAAAAAGTATACATCTTGATTAAGATTTAAATAAGCTTAAAAGTTAAGCACTCGTTAAAGAAAATGGTATTAATAAGGATTTGTGTTTTTATTATTAACTAGAATTTGTGTTATGTTTGTATTAATTAATTTTATGTTTATATTATACTATAAATAAATAACTATAATTATTTTGTAATTAGTTTAATGTTTATCATTTATTTAACAACCATACATCTCCACAAAACTAAGTGTTGGTTGCTTCTATTAGCCCTTACCAACTACTTTACTTGTGACTTTGTTACTTTAAATTTTATTCAAGATGCATTTAAGCATAAAAAAATAAGACAACAATGAAATGAATCATTGTTACACTCTGATTAACCTTGTTGATTTTTTCAAAAAATCCCAAAATGTGAGATAATATCTAAAAACCTCTCAAAATTAAGATGAAATCGATTAAAAATAATTTAAATATAATTATTGAGAACATTTTAACTTTATATTTATAGAAATTATTTTATTATTGTGGGTGTATATATATATAAGTTTGAAAATTTTTTAGATTGTAAATAGCGGTTTACATTACAAATTATATTTCTCAGAAATACTTCTTTAATGAATTTCCATGGAACATTGGTAGTAAATGGAATGTATTATCCTTTGGAATTAGACCAAAAATATATATTCCAATTCTATTATCAGTTGTGAGTTTAAATCTAGAAGAGTGTGCACCAATCAAAATAATAAGAGTGTAAAAATAAAATAGGGAACTTGTTACATACTTGTTTTGGAAATTTATGTGGTATTATTTTTTCTATGTTTTCTTTAAAAGTGATGAGTTTGTGGAAATATGTTTCTTTTTCATCTTATCAATATTTTTGGAGCATTTTATTATGGGATTTGGAAGAAGATATAAATTTTAGAAAAAAAATTTATTTTTGTTTGAAATTTTATATCATAATATAATAAAATATTTTTTATAACATAATTAAAATTTATTGAAAAAATAATAAATCATTCTATATTTATTAGAAATATGAAAAACTTGAAAAAAACTAAAATATTTTGAAAATAATTTTTGAGATATAGCATTATCAAAATCCTAGTCGGGTTCCTATATCATCCACTATCTTTTTTTTAGTGATCTCTCATCTCGTGAGAATGATATGCATGTTCAAATGAATAGGGAAGACAAGTTATAATCATATGAAATGTATCCAAAATCCTTAATAAAGTAATATGGAAATAGGGTAATTTTTTTAAAACTCCAAAAACTCCAAAGGGTTTCAATCATGCCTATTACATAATCAACAAGCTATTTGTATAATTAACCAACGTAATATAAACAATAATTAATAAGATTTTTTATTATATTAAAATCATTTAAAAAAAATGAAGTTGTTAATAATTACTTGTATGTGGAGGGTATATATTTTTTAGGAGTTTAATCTAATAACTTCATTAAAGATCTATTTAACCAGGTTTTATGTAACATGCCCATAAAACTTAAAAAAATGTATATAAAAAAAAAAATCTTTCACATAAAAATGGCTATAAACCTTTTTATTTCATTCATTCTTAAGCTTAATTGTTTTCTGCCATAGTCCTTCCGCACCAAACTTTACCTTAGGCAACAAAACTTCTTTCCACAAACAAAACTCCCTTCCGCGGAACTT
The DNA here is from genome assembly GCA_001517045.1 of Pseudotsuga menziesii. Taxonomy (NCBI): domain Eukaryota; kingdom Viridiplantae; phylum Streptophyta; class Pinopsida; order Pinales; family Pinaceae; genus Pseudotsuga; species Pseudotsuga menziesii. The sequence continues at coordinate 38,238 of LPNX010770302.1, forward strand.
CTTAACCTTTATAAAAAAATTTATTTTAAAAATTTTACATTAAAAAATAATAAAAATATTTCCACTAAAGAATATCTATGTTTAAGTTTAATCTATGCTGGTTTTGAATCTTAAATTTATAACTTGAATATTAAAAATGAGAAAGATTCAATGATTAAAGGTTGTACATGAGCACCAGAAACATGAAGAGTTAACAAACCGTTACATGTAGAAATATTTAGTGCGAGGGTTTGGATTTTTAAGCCTATGAAGGACTTGTATTTTGGTGTGTTCCTGGAGTAACTGACTGTTTGTTGTTTGTTATTTCACAGTTCAATTTAGATTTCAATTTATGACAAATAATAGCTTTAACAATTTGTGATTGAAAATTAAATAAATAAATAAATGATATATAAAAAAGTTTCAATTCATTTGTATTTAAATTATAAATAAATTTTGATATGGATTTTAAAGATTTGATTTAAAGATGGAATTATTAAAGATGTTGTTGTGTTTGCGATCTTAATATGTGTTTCTATATTACAAAGATGAACTTCTATTTTTATTCGGATCATTGAACCACTCTCCATCACAATCCAAGGAAGAAATAAAAAAAAGATTGAGACGGAGAGGAACATGTACATGTCGAAACTAAAGTCCGGAAGCTGTATTCGTTCTATTAATTTAGATTAGAAATAAAATTTTACACACAACCCTATGTTGTCCGCAGACCCCGACCCGCACTGAAATTAGTACATAATTACAGAAGTAGTATTTAACTAAAACTAGTGATCCTGACAGAAATAGCTTCCATTTATGTAGCTCTCTCCAGCTAGTCGTAGTATCGACGATCAGACAGCGTCCTCTGCAATTCCAAATCCCTGCGGAACCCTTTGATGAAAGCTTCTGCAGCCTTGTCAACATCTTCTTGAGAATTTGTATTAGTATACTCTGATTCTTTAATCTTACCACTACTACTTACTGCTGCCGAAGACGCTTGAGCCCGAGCCGCATGTTCCAGTGTCTTCATCATTGGCTTCGCTTGTTTCTGCTGTCCAATAATCTCCTTTTCTTTCTTGCGGTCTGGTTTGCCTCCACTTATCACTGTGGATAACCACTTTCCATGTATCCCCATAAAATCTCAAATACAAATTACTGGTTAAAAACAATTTGCTTACTTCAGAAGAAAACCCAGAAAGCAGACAAAACAATTTGCTTAGTTAAGAAGAAAACCAACCCAGAAAGCAGTCTTAGAGCTCAAGGAAAAAACCCAATCACAAATTCAAAAAAAGTCAAAGTTGCCACAAGTAATGAAAATCGACGATTGAACACAATGAAGAATTAGGTCTCCTTAGATTTTTATAGAAGATCAGAAGTACATTGGTGCTCCTTCTTTCTAAGAACAACCCGTTTGGCGCCAGTTCTTTCCAAGAACCACCCGTTTCGATTCCTTGCTGACGACATGTCTCTGGCGTCATTAAAATTAAAGGTTATTCTCCGCGTTTTGATTTGTTGACCGCAGGGTACTGAATTTCAATTTCCGTTATATAGCATAACTTTCGGTTTCGGTGTTTAGCATAGAAACCGACTAAGATAAGCTCGTATCAAATCGAAGTCATATGTTCTTGGACGGCTACATTGATCCCTAGAATATTATCGAGATTATATGTGACAATGTCGTTTTGGTGGGAGAATGCAAAAAGAGATGAATTTTGTCTTTTGAAGTGTGTAGTTGATTAAGTGTTACGGGAGTAAGCTACCGGCTTTTCTCTTCGTCGCAGGCCTCCGTTCACGCACCCTCTTGGCTGCCCCGTTCATCCTCTTTCCGTTGTCGTCAACGTCCATCTCCGTCTCCCTCCGTCCGTGGCCGTCCATTCATTTAAATCCCCACCCACTTGACGATTTCGAATTCAAACCTCGATCCCGCCCGACTATCTCCCCGGCCCTTGCAGCAACCAACAACCAACGTGCAAATATGTTCGTGAAATGAAGGGAATGTCCGAGAGAAACGAAGGGGAGAAGGCTCTGCAACAACCAACCTCCCCTGCCCTTGCAGCAACCAACAACCAACGCGCAGATATGTTCGTGAAATGAAGGGAATGTCCGAGAGAAACGAAGGGGAGAAGGCTCTGCAGCAACCACCTGAACTCTGCCCTCGGCAGACATTTAACAAGCAAGCAAGCAAGGGGGTAAAACCGGCATTCAAAAGCTATATTCAATAAGCCAGAAAGCAGACCTTATCGAGAAGCCGTGCATATCAAGAATGAAGATATAGCTCTCGAGGGCCTCTTAAATATCGGCATTGGTTCTGAACATTCCATCCAGAAATGTTTTAGAGGAACAAGGGAAGCTTTAGCTGCCAAGTCAGTGATACGGAAAGAGTTTTGCCTTAGATTTGGCGAAAATGGTGGAAAGGCTGAATTGAATGCATTCAAATCCAGTTCAAATTATCTCCACGAGTTGTTGTTTTTGTGCAAATGACCAAGGGGATATACCTCGTCTTATGCAAGCCTGTAAATTGCTTCATCAATCTGCCCAAGTTTCTAACAATCTTCTAGACATATTTACAAATGGAGATTATCATTGTTCTTATGATCAAGCCATCATACAATATAGAGTAAAACGTTTTGCCTTTTTCTGTCTACAGGCTATGCATCAAAACATCGAGCTTTTAACACCATCAGGAAAATCTTCTGATTTACCACGGTTGTTTTTATTACAGACAGTAATAAGTTTAATAGATTATACCCTTCCCTGGGCTGGAAACACTATGGACTATATTTTGCAGAGATATACATCTCGACATTTCCGCGAGCTGACCCTCACCCTATAGGGCATTCAACCCATCATAGCTGGAAATGAAGTGTTTGGGATAGACTGTTTACTTACAAGACTTGCTTCCAATAGTGCTCAGAAGCTGATCTACAGTGGTCACAATATGCAATTGAGTTTTCCAGCAAAAATTTTGTCCATTCCTTTTCTATGGAAACAATTCCCAAATCTGAAGCAGGTTGTCATGAGGATCAGATAATACTGAGCAAGGATTTAGAGAAGCAAATTTGTAGTTCAATTGACTTATATTTTATGAAACTACTTGTGAGATTTCTATATGGAGTCGTGTCAGGTTTTGGTGAATGTACTAATTCCAATGAGGAGCCATCTAGTACAGAAGCAACAGTTGTTACTGCAGTTTGTAGATTTTTGCATGTTTCTATCACAATGTTACCCCTTGAGAATGTCATGACTCGACTGACATATACAACGACTGGCATATACAATTGAACTTGTTCCTACTCTTTGGAAGTACATGAAATGGCGTCACTTGAGCCAAAAGTTGCCATCTACGGAGGCTTAGATAGCATTTTCACTGCAACATGGGGATGCTCTTTCTTTTGATTAGTTGGTGTCTCTTTCTTTTTTCTGTCCATTGTATAGGAAAATGTTGATGATAACTGATAATGAGGAGTTCTATGAGCAACAGAAGCCACTTTCATTGCAAGATGTTAAGGAGCTAGTTATCATTTTGAAAGAGACAATGTGGGAGATGATGGGTGATTCCTAAAAACAATGAGAACTTTGTCCAGTCTGTTTCAAGTAAAAAAAAATTCAGTTACAAGGAGAGAGATTAAGCGTGTTAGTAGCTAAACACTTGGAAGAGTTGCAGGATTGGAATTGTAGGCGAGAATTGACATCACTAGATGATTTTCATGCTCGTGATGCAATTGAGGGAAGATTCTTCTATATGTAGGCTGGAAATGAAAATCCAATCGCCCTTGAGCTGCTGAAACGAGCACCATTCTTAGTGCCATTTACAAGCAAGGTTCAAATTTATACTTCATTGTTAGACTCAGACAGGCAACAAAACAAGAACGGAGGCATAGATACATGGAATCATGATAAGGAAAAACCAGGGTATTGAGGATGCCTACAGGGAACTAAACAAACTGACAAGAGAGTAACTTAGGGGAATAATTCGTGTAACATTTGTGAATGAATTTGGACTTGAAGAATCTCGTATTGATGGAGGTGGTATGTTTCAAGATTCTATGGAGAAGATAACAAGAACAGCCTTTGATATATAGTAAGGATTTTTCTAGGAAACTATTGATCATCTAATATATCCAAATTCTGTATCTGCAAGTTTGCAACATTTGCCGCATTCTTTTTAACATGTGGAAAGGGAATAATGAGTATGGTGAACAAAAGGAAGAGGAAATGCTGCCAGGTGGAAAGGATATGCAAGTAACTAATGAAAACGTTATTAGCTTCATTCATATTTTTCCAAACCACCACTTGAATAATCAAATAAATCATCAAAGCTCTTCTTTTTTGCGAGGATTGCGACACTCGATACCATCTGATTGGTTAAACATGTTTAACAAACATGAGCTTCAGCTTCACATATCAGGCTCAACACAGGAAGGTCAGGATATAGATGTTGATGACTTGCGCTCAAATGTTGATTAATATGGAGGTTATGATTGGGAACATCCTGTCATATAGATGTTGTGGGAGGTTATCAAGGAATTCAATGTAGAGCAGCAAAAGAAGTTTTTGAAATTTGTTGCTGGGTGTTACTAGGAATTCAAGTTGTAGTTTTAAAATTTTGTAGATGCAAATGACAACATAAATATGCAGCAGAGGTATTAAACATCATGAATTTAATGGTTTCAAGTAGCAGAATGACTCCATAGCTCAATGGAGAAGGCACCTCTTAGCTCATGGACTAGGCCCAACCCAGACATCCTTTTGGTAGCCAATCAAAGCCTGCCACATGTCCCTCTAACTCATATCAGACGACGTTGATGTCATGTGTTGTAAAATTATTGGGTTTTTCCTAGCCTAACCTCTACTTTTGGAAATGGGCTATACTTCCATGCATCTTGCAAGTCAAATGCCAAACCACAAGTCAAGCAAGGCCATGATGTGAGCCCATAGGGGAGTATAATTTGCACAATGCATCACTAGGATATTTAAACACCCATGCATATAAATATCAAAGCCTTCATTTCCACAATGCATGTGGAATGCATCCCCATGCCAATGATTAAAGTAATTAGGAACAAAAGAAGGCCATGATTGATTTATACCAGTGGGTTGATTTTCCATTTGGTGGAGCAAAATGATTCTCATTAAAAATAAGGGAGAAGGGTGACTACCTCTTCTAGTGGTCATGGAGGATCCACCATTAATGCAAGGAGGGGTATCAAGGAGGTTCAAGGCTTCTTGTAAGAGCCAAATGGAGTAAGTATAGCTGACTTGCTTTCCTAAAGCATGAGGCATAGACAAGAACAATTCAAGGGATTAATGTTGCAATATTTTATAGTTTTGGAAGCCATCAAAAGGATCAAGAAGTTATATATGATAGAGACAATAAGTCACATTAGAGTTTGGATAGCTAGAAGAGCCAACCCTCCCCCGACAACATAGGGTATTGAGCACACCAATCATTTCTCTCGTGGCAAGCTATAAAGGGGACATGTTTCACATTTACAAAGCTCAACATTTTTTAGATTGAAAGGGTTTTTTTTCATAAAGAGTTAAGACCAATGAAGAGCTTCTCATAAGACCTTTTTAACAAGCATGAGTTGTATATTGGAAATCTCTGAGATTCACCTTCTCAGTTGTATCAGTTTGTGACCCTCTCTATTAAGTATCATCTTATTAATCCCATGATTTCCTAGATCCACCTTTGTCTAAATTTTTTAGCGTTATCAATAAAATATTGTATTTGAAATTGGTGTAATCTCCACTAGGTTCGGAGTTTTTATATAGTGACTTGATAAGCTTGCGGATTTCATGTGATGTGGTGTTAGTGATTCCATGTCTTGTTAGTGATTGCAAATATTATGTTAAAGTACTAAATTCCTTTTGGTTCAATGTGTATTTTCTTTATTGGGGTTGATGGATTTATTCATGCATCAAAAACCCTAACCCTATTTTATTGTAAACCTCTTTGATATTATTCATACCTATCATCTTAAAACTCAAAATATTTGATATGCTAATTGTGGTGCTTGAGTGATGAAGATTTTCTCATTATTTGTGCTTTAAGCTTCTAAATGATTTTCCCACAATAATTTAGGAGAGCTCTATTAGTCCTACCATTTGAGTAGAAAGTTATGCCTTAAGAGATATTATGTTGAGTTGTTGGACTATTCCAAGGAGGATCAAGATTGAATTTACAGTTATGGATGCCTCGGCATAATTCCCTATCCAAGAAATGCTCAATGAAAACAAGAGGAAGAAAAATGTAGTAGGTGTGCATGAAATATGATGCACAAGAGGTCTCTAAAGTAACCTACATGGTAAATGAAGCAATGAGGTGCAAGAGTATTATGATTTTTATAGTTTAAACCACATAAATAAGAAGGAAAATAGTTAAGGTCATTACTTATGTGGAGGTATCTATGAGGGCATATATAGAGCAAAAGAGTACAAATGAGAGGCTATAAATAAGACAACCCAAAAGAGAATCTGATTGGTTGGGAAAATCATCCACTAGTGGCTACTAGGAAAGGCACTAGTTAGTTTCTAGCTGGTTATAATTGCACAGTCAGTAGGCATGCATGAATGTTACCACGAGGAGTTCATTGAACTACACCATTAAGGTTCATTTTGTATTCTATAATTGTGAGGTTGATGAAATGCTTAGACCTATTACTTAAGAATTTTTGTCCTAATGAACCTACGTTGGTCGTATCTCAAGTGTTCTGGCAGACCTACTAAAATGGATATCTCATGTATCAGATTTGATGTTATAGCCAGCAGTCAGATTGATATATAAACTTTCTAATTGATATTTCTAAAGATCCAAGTCATGATCAATCATAAATGCAGAATTAAGATGTGGATATAAAGTCATCTTTTTTTTATATAACTTTTTTATGATTATATATAAAAAACAGACACAAGGACTAGGCTTACCTTAAGTTGTAAGGCACCATGTTTCTCTGAATGTAATGTGTGTTGATTAATTCAATTTTTTCAGATGGTTAAAATTTGGACACTGTAATGAAAGTGCACCCATATGACTATCACATTTCATCGAATTCCCTAAGGATATTTCAAATATCATCTTCTATGAGTAAGTACAGCAAATTCGGTTAAAACATATAACAACAAGATATGAATAGAACTAATTGTGAGGAACAACAAAGGCATCTAGCAGATATAACAAATAATAATAAAACTGAAATTTACATCATCAGTATCATAAGAAACAGTTGACCACCTTCAAAGAGGTAAGGTTGATACATAGAATTAAATGATAAACTATACAGAATACTTGTACATACATGGTAAAAGATGAACTGATCTTATAAAAAAACTTGTATTTGAAATCACTTTGTGTCACTGAATAATGTTTTAAGTATTTTACAGAGAACAGTGACAAGGATAGGCCTTTCATTTACATAATATCGGATATGTACAAGATAGATACATTCTTAATGCAAACAATGCTGCAATAAGGTCTGAGTATGCACTGATAGATACATTCTTAGCATCTAGTATCAGCAAAAACTCCTTGGCTTTAACTTGTGTTTGTGAGTTTCAGCACCATAGTTGTTTGGGTAATTGGTTAAATTTGCTTTTCTCAGAGCATATGTTTCCTTCTTATGTTGTGTTTCCTTTTATGGAAAATGCATCATGCAAATAGCAATAACCATCCTATACCATAGATAGACAAGAATTCCACTATTGTATTAAGGAACAAACTTAATATGCCTTTCTTAGTGGCAATACTCAGAACTTGCCATCCTAGTGGATGACCACCTAAGAATAAAATAATGGGTTTTTAAGTGACTGATCATTAGTGCACATAAAACTGGATTGAGTATCATGACAATGCAAAGTATACCATTAGTACACAATGGCAAACTATAACTTATACAAATAATAAAACTTACAGTATAAATATTAGGATTAATATCATTTCATGGAGGCAATTCATTGATGAATCTAGAAACCCTATTTGGTATTAATTGAATTACTTCATGCTGCTTTAGAATTAGTGGCATGAAACAAACAAGTCTTGTCGTCCATTTTGTTGAATTGCAAGGTACAGGACTGAAGAAAGTACCAAATTAGCCAATTTAAAGTCACTGCATACTAACTCAAATGTAAAGCATGGAAACCATTCCATCAAGTGCACAAAGTTTCTTATTATTGTGACACACAGAATTTCCCAAAAGTGCCCAAAATTGCTTCTTTCATGCCCATGATTAAAAGTAATGTTGTTTGAAGCTCTTTAGAAGTACATGTAAGCTTAGATGCACAAATTATTAGGGTTGATGATACCCAAAATGTGCCCACACTTGATGATACAGGGGACTAGGCCACTCAGACTTTCTCAAAGTGAAAAATCATTGTTGTTAAGGAGCATAAACATGCCCATGAATCTGTCCAAATCTAAAGATTCATGGTTGTTATGGCTGCATTAGGCTGGAAATTGCACTGCTAACCAAAAAATAACTTACCGTCATCACATGCAGGTAGAAAAAATAAAATATATTAGGCTGAAAGAAGGCATTGGAAAATTTTATAATTGTTATCTAGTTATTTCATTAGGGTTAGCATCACAAAGCAGTTGGAATTGTTGAAACACAAAGGGTAAAGGTATGACTGTTCATTTAGTCAAATATTTGTAAGGTCAGATTTCCCTTTTAATTTTTTGACTAATGGCATTTGGTTGAGTGTGCTGTCAACAAGTATCAGCATGTTGTTTATCTGAAATAAAAATGTACTCATAGGAAGATGTCATTTATATGAGTGCAATGTGGTTCACAATCTGTTATTAAAGGCATGGAACCTATCACTTGTATGTAAATATTCTTGCTATGGTAATAAATTGTTTCTGAGTATTTAAATATTACTTGTATTTAAATATTCTTGCTATAGTAATAAATTGTTTCTAACTATTTAGTGCACATTTTATTTTTCTACAACTTCTAAGTATTTCACATTAAAGATAGTAATCAAGATGGCATATACTCTACTGCAATTTGAATTTTAAAGTAATTGTCAATGTCCCAATCCACCAATAGATTTGTGGTTGTGACTTTTCAATCCACCAATAGATTTGTGGTTGTGACTTTTCAAGCTGCTCACGAGGGTTCCAAGCTCCCAAAGGGCACACACTTAAGCATTACACGCCATTACCATCACAAGAAAGCTATTATGTGTTTTCCCTTCATGGGTTTTTCCACCCTATGCAAGTGGGACCACATATAATTATTTCAATCTAGCTTCATCTGTTGATAAAAAAAATTCCTCATTACACAATTCTGAACATATACTAACAAATAAAAACAGAAAACATATTAAAATAAATTGAAAAATGAAAACAGTATTGGTAGTTCAATCATTAAATGAGGAAGAGAATTAGTTTCATCAAAAAAATCAAAGTAGGCATTCAAAAGAGTCTTTATCAGCATGTGAAAGAATGTTGCAATTATCCTTTTTGGCTTGCCAAACTATATAAAGAGAAAATTTGTTAGCAGTATTGGTTTTTATGTTTTACACTCACTCTCCATAGAGTTCTACGGTCACTAAGAATAAGAAAACATTCAACAAAGATAGAGAGACATCACCAACAATTTGACACAAGAATCCCGTGAACAATCCTATTTTATTACTAGTTGATCCTTTGTAAAGTTTACACAATAGCTCCTGGGTGCAAAAATCAACCCTCAATACTTTGAAGAAAGAAATATTTATACAATTATTTATATCTACTCCTATCATAAATGACTAGGATATTATGGATCAAATATCTAACTAATTAGATCTCAAATTCCAAAATATAGGAATTTTGTTCATTTGTTTGGATCCTTGGTGCTGATTTTGTGGAAGTAATTGGTGACTCATATCTTTGACTTTGGTTGTTGTTCCATGCTGACTCGAACAAAGACTTCAGTTCTTGGTTGTTTTTAGCTTCCTCTTGCAATTTTTTGATCTCCTGTCAGAGGGACAGTCTCCAAAGGGATAATAGCCATCTGCACATTTTGTTCTTTCTCCTTTATCGATTTATCCATTTCTTCTTCCATATCTCTTATCTGTGCATTTTGTTCCATTATAAGTTTCAAAATCTCCTCTTTGTGACCTTCAGTTTCAGCCACCTCTTTTGCTTGTGAATCCTCTATGGCTAGAAGCTTCAGTTGCTTCCAGAATTGGGTGTAGGTGTTACTTTTGAGAAGCTCATTCCTTTGCTTGATTTGCTTATATTTGTAAAAAATGTTTGACTCTTTTTGTCCATGAGCTGATATCAACTCAAAAAATATGAATGTTGCCTTTGTCTCTTGAATGTTGTCCTGCAAAAAGTTCATGGAAAATTATATTAATATATATACAAAATTACAGAGTTATAAAATTACAAAAAAGGCCCTTTAAAGAGGCCTTTGAGAGGAGCAACTGTTCAAAACACAACCAGCAACCATCAAACCTAAAAATACAAAAACACAAAATATGATTTGCTTATAAACTTTGATATTGGAAGAACATCTGAAATCTTACCTACCAAAACTAGAAAGCTTCTCTATCATTTCACTCATTGTCATCCTCATCTTCTTCTAGTTAAAACTCCAAGAACTCTCTCCACCTTCTGATATCTCGACCAACAATATTTGTCCTTGTTCATGAGGGGGGTAATTGGAATCTGATCTCACTTTAGCTACACTACCTCCACCCTACAAACTATGCACTACCACAGGACAGCTTTCTCTTTCCGGTGCTCTCAGAGAACAAGAGCAACCAAGAGGCAGGTAACCAACAAGTCCACTAGACACCAAGAGACAATCCATCTTCCACCAGTAAGACCCTTACAGAGACACTGTCAGCTTCAGTGTTATATAGCCTATAAATATGCATGAAAGAGAGATCATTAAAAAAATATACCTGAGTATTTAAAAAAAACACTCTTACTATGTCTCCATATTCCCCACATTATAAGCAATATGTCTCCATTTCCCCACATTATAAGCAAAGGAAACTTCTTATCATGATAACTGAGAATCCACTATAGAAGATAGTCTTGGAATAAAGCACATTTCTATGACTTGAAAAAATACCCCAATATAGGTAAGAATAAGCACAAGTTGTACATAAATAATGAAAGGTTGACTCATGCAAGTTAAGAAATGTTGAACAACAAAACTAGGAGAGTTCATGTGAGAGGTGGGTTTGCTAAAATATGCTGTAAGATTTGCAAAAACACTCAAGCCAAAGATGCTTTTAAGATGAAAATCTAGAAGATAATGTCATGACTGAATTTGGATGCTTATGACCCATGCATCATTCCAGAACTGAATTTTGAACCAGAACTGTTCATCCTTAGCAACCCATGCATCATTCCAAGTATGTGTGAAGTCTAGCAATATAATCACTTGAACCAACAAAAATAGACCAGAACCAAACTTTGACAATGTCTCTGTCATTTATCGAGTTACATATGTTAGCTTTAAACATCATCGGTATTGCATAAACATATTGAAAATACAACAATAGTTCTACCATCTCTCATATGATCAATAAAATCAACATTTGTTGATGCAGATCGCATAAATCAGTCACAATGATGGAACTAAAGTTCATTCTAAATGGTATTGGAACTTCACCGATGAAAGAACTTACCATAAACACTGATGATAGAATTGGGAAGGCAAAACATCAAAACTACCAACAAATCCCAACAAATGATCTTCACAATCCATCCACCGTGGTTCCACCCATCTGGAATGTCTTTTTGAGTCTTCATTCCAATCCTCATGACAGAAAATATAGTGAAAGGGATTTCCTACCTTATTGCAAAACTCAGCAACAAACCATATTTATGCTTCTATTTCATTATCATTATTTGGATTATAGCAATGGAGAGTTTCAATATTTCATAGTGGATGATCATTTCTACAACAAAATAATATCACAATCAGGGATAATGCAAAAATGTGTGGTACTCTATATCTTCAATATACATCCTTGATATAAGCAAAAACAGTATAAATCATGTGCCATATGATCCCTTGCTAAGACACAAATGTGAGGAATGCCAATATGATTTAATACAAAAAAAACCTTGATAATGTCAAATTCTACTGTTTAATGTAGTTACTTTGGTGCCCTATCACTAGTGGTTAGTTTTGTATTGAAAGAAATCTCCCCCCTTTAAATGTGGTGCTCCCTCCCTATGTTTTCATGAACAAATGCTATAAATTTCTTGCATTGGTCTTTGGTCAACTATAAAACAACTGTGTTACTAAGGTAATCTAGTCTCAACTAAATCTATGAAGGTGCTAGATGAATTCTAAAAGTGAATTTGGGTCTCTAATCTTGTAGTTGTTTAGAATATTGAAATCTAGAGGAGCATAAAGATCTGGTTACTTCTAGGATAGGAACTATTTCGTGGATAGGATTGACTCTACAAGTTTGAAAGTGACTTGAAAAATAAACACTCCATTAGTATGGCTATCATTTATGATACCAATTTAGATCTAAGGGTTTATTATCCAAATCACTATAGACAGATTTAAATTCTTTGTTTAACGAAAAAAGGAAAAGGTTTTACTATATCAGATTGTAGGCCCCATCTTTGGAGTTGCAAAGTACGTAAAATACAGAAATCTTGGACATAATATGAACTAGAAGATCAGCTGTCTGCAGAAACTTTGGAAAAGATAATCATGGAACTCTAATACAGTATCCATTATACTATTATTTCCTATGGCCTTGTTGGCCAAACCTCCTTTTCTGAAACTTAACAAAAATGTTAGTGACATATTCCATGATAAACAATTGCAATAGAGGACTAAACTAAAAAATAATTCTAAAGCAGCATCCGACAATTAGCATTTCAATTTTCCTGATCTTTAACTGATTCTTATGGTGGTTGTCACTCCTCTTCAATACGAATAAGTCCTGACAGGATCTTCCAACAAAAGACTGAGTTGTTGGTTATGTTTTCCCTTTACATTGGTGATGGTTGCACTGCTCCTGAAGACGCCATTCTGAGTGATGACGAATTGTTCCTCATTTTTGGTTGACCTTATTTCAGAATCCATTGGATCTTCTTGAATATTTAGCTAAACAATGATTCTATCTTGTTTTTCTCTATTTTCAACAACTATTCTTGAAGGCTAGAATTTGATGCCTCCTCTCTAACAACTTCCTTGTCCTTGAGCAGTTTCGTGTAGCGCCTCTCTCCTTATGGAGTTATCCCTTTGACTTTCTCCATTGACATCCCAACTCTGAATGTCTTTAAGGAAGGCCATTTCATATAGGAATTGCATTCTTGATATGTCATTTCCTGCTATTTAGTAGTGCTTGTCCACATTTTTTTCTTAAATTGGATTGTGATTTTTATAACTTAGTTCAGAATCAATGTCATTGATTCCTTTTTTTAATAAATTTAAAAACCATTTTAATTCATGGACATGGCAAAGATCATCTATAAAGTATATTAACATTTGTTTCTTTTCCTTGAAGATACAATATATGGAAATGGTGGACTGTTCAGGCATTCTAAGCAGTTAATTGGGTATGAATTCTAAATTCAGAGTCAAGTTCATGTTTCACAACAAAATTATGAGTTGTTGCAGCAATGCAAGGAATTTTATACGAGGATTTTTTATTGTGATTGAAACAATTTATCAAAAAAGATTCAATATTCTACATTTATGATGATCTTGAAAGCTAGGGACACCTCATGACCGACATCACCCTTGTTGGCAGTTTGATGTTTTCCCTAATTACAAGGATGGAATGCCCTGATTAGCTGATGCCTTTCAAGTTTATTTTGTTGACCAAAGCTGAGTTAGGAAAATTTTTGTATAAAATGAAATCTACTACCAATGATGATATGGAGCAAAGCATTAGAACTCCCCTGCCTCTTTGCCATTGACGATGTATTTGTTTTGTTCTCACTTTGTGAATTTGATATTTGCATTGGTATGTCAGTTTCTTTTGATTAAAAACAAAAAGTACTGTAGCAAAAATCAAGTACCTAAAATTTATGTGTGTATGCTACTATTCAGGCGGGATATTTCCTATGGCATGGTACGCTCAAGAGTTTCTGAAGACACCGATGACAAACATGAAAATGCGTCCCAATCATCATATAGGATATCCAGGTTGAACATACATATTTTACACAAGGATGAAAGTGTTTGAATTTGGTCAGGGACTAAGTTACTCAAGATACTCCTACAAGTTCTCTTCCACAACCATCAAGGGCATAGTTCTAGCCAGGGAAAAGTTCTAGCCAGAGCATAGTTCCAACCAGGGCATAGTTCCAGCCAAAGAAAAGTTCCATCCAGAGCATAGTTCCAACCGGGGTGGAACTCCAGCTAGTGAAAATTTCTAGCCATGGCACAGTTCCATGTTAGAGCATAGATCTAACATCCATGTTCCAACCAGGGCACAGTTCCAGCCAGGGAAAAGTTCCAGCCAAAGCATAGTTCCAACCGATGAAGAGTTCCAGCTGAGAGTAGAGTTCCAGCCTAGGGTGGAGTTCCAGCTGAGGGCAGTGTTCCAGCCGAGGTACAGTTCTAGCCAGGGCATAGTCACAGCTCCCTCTAGCAAACTTAACACCACCATTGACCTATCATCTAGGGTTTGAGGAAGACAACCCTTTCCATATGTAAGAAGACGATCTCAAGCACCCAACACTCTTTCCATACTTTTAATCCCACTGCATTCAAAGTGTTTGAAGGAATGTAAGAACATGGTTATATTCTAGACATCGTAAGCTTCAATAGTCGCACTAAAGGGATTTGTAGGAATGAAAAAATCAAGGTTGAGGTCAAGCTTTTCATCCAAATGATGGGAAAACAATAAGCTCCTAATTTTCTTATGTATAATACCCTAGTAGATGGGTTCTGCAAGACAAAGAAATTTAGCTGAGACAGAGTTCCATCCGGGGTGGAGTTCTAGCTGGGGAAGAGTTCCAATAGGGGAAAAGCTCCAACCAGGGAAAAGTTCCAGTTAGGGCAGAGTTCCAACTGGGGAAAAGTCATAGCTCCCTCTAGCAAACTTAACACCACCATTGACCTATTATCTACGGTTTGACATAGTCATAATTTGGCTAGGATAGGGCACCATAGTCATGCTACAACAGTCATAGTTTAGTAGAGAAAGGAACATGGTAGCCACAGTACAGCAGAGAAGGGACACATTGTCCCTCACAGGAAACCTACCCTGATTGAAACCCTACCCCAGTTGGAACTCTACCTCGGTTGGAACTCTACCCCGGTTGGAACCCTGCCCCGATTGGAACTCTACCCCGGTTGGAACTCTACCCCCGCTGGAACTTTTCCCTGGCTAGAACTCTTCCCCGGTTGGAACTTTTCCCCAGTGGAACTCTACTTCGACAAGAACTCTGCCCTGCTAGAACTCTCCCTTGACTAGAACCTTGCCCCTAGCTGGAACTTTTCCCTAGCATTAGGTACAACCATGGGAATGTCGCTATCTAAATCAAAATTATTTGCATTTCCAATCATGCTAAATGGCACACCAACCAACTTGAGTTGTATCTCATCTGGTCTCGCATCTACTTGTGTGTCATCCTTTGGATCAACATCCCACCATGTTGTTGGAACTTTCAAATACTTGGGTGTCTTCATATGCTCAAGACGTAAGGCACTATCCATAACTAACTTCTCCTCTCTTATAGAGGTAAGTATGTGTTTCTTGATAGAGTAGATGAAGCTATATGTGGACCAATTTCTTTTTGATATAGAGGAACTAGCAATCGGGGACAAAAAATGAATAGCAATATTTTCGAGCTTTGGATCATCATCCCCATGCATCCTACACCAACCTATTAGGTCGTTGTGCCTAGATATATGTGATTTGCTTGAGCATTGGGCTTGTTAAAGGGGTTTCTAATAATTGCAACCCTTCCCTTATTGGAACTCTACCCTGGATGGAATTCCCTGGTTGTAACTTTGCCTCGACTGGAACTCTGCTCCAAATGGAACTCTGCCCTCGATTGGAATTCTGCCCGAGCTAGAACTACGCCCTGGCTAGAACTTTGCTCTGGCTAGAACTATGCCCTGGTTGGAACATGGATGTTATATCTACCATGCACATATCATATTTAGATATTTCGATATTTGGATTCTCAAGGAGGTAGAGTTCCAACCAGGGGCAAGGTTCTACTTCCAACCGAGGAAGAGTTCCAGCTGGGGTAGAGTTCCAGAAGATGGGCAGAGTTCCATCCAAGGGAACTCTCAACCAACATTTGTCTATTTGGCCAACCATCTCTCTAGTTGGGATTTGGTTGCTTTATTTTTACAACACCACACATTTTTATGTGTTATGCAACATTATATAAGTATCCATTTGATCCATTGACAATTGGATATGACTATGGCCTTAAAGAGAGGAGAAGTTAGTTGTGGACAGTGCCTTACGTCTTGAGCATACAAAGACACCCAAGTATTTGAAAGGTCCAACAACATAGTGGGATGTTCATCCAAAGGATTATGCACAAGTAGATGAGGGACCGCCACGAGACTTACACAAGGGTGTGACACTCGGCCCTTTCACTAGTGTCCCCCACTCCACCAAAAGTTGTTTCTTCCACATTGATATGAATTTCCACCTTTGCATTGGCCCTAATATTCTGCCCCTTGAGTGGATCCACTAAATAGTCCACCTCCTCCAAATCATCTTCACCACCTATCACCACCTCCTATCTCTTCCAACCTACCCATCTTCCAAGATTATTAGGGAAATCTACCTCTATAACATTTACATTAATAATTATATAATAAATAATATTATGTTTTAACTCGTCAAAACTGTACTGTTGACAAATACTTATTTTAAAACTTTTCCAATCTATAAACTATTTTCAATCTAGTAATACATGCATGTTTAAGTTCCATTGCATTCTAATTCACATAGTGCATGCATTTTACTTCATTATGGTCCTCTCTTGAAGACTCTCTATTGGTATTATAAAAATATTGGGAAGGGTTATAATTTAAATACCCTATTTTGTGGCTACCCATCCCGGGACTAAGGGAAGGGATGGCACAAAAATATACAATCAAATGAAGCTCATCTCTTATGCACATATTCATCTTCATTCTTAATGGGAACAATCTATGTTACAAACTTGTCACTTTACCTCAACATCATATGTTATGGAACCATCGCATCCTCCCTTGCAATTTCTTCATGCAAACACTTTGGTGTATGCTCATCCTCCACCAGTTTCCACTCATCATTGAATGCATGACCCTTTTCTAAGTAACAAAGTACAAGGATCTACTTTGGCCTCCTTTGTTATCTTCCTTTTTTTCACTTCTTTGGTTTTATTCTTTCTCTAATGCCCTTATTCTCTTAATTCCCTTAAGGTATGCAGCAATCCACAAGAGGGTCGAATTTGTATTCAATATCTTCATGCTCAGATTTTCTTCAAGACACTGAGGAGTGAAAATGCCAAAGGGAATAACCCGAAGTATGTTAATTTACTAATACCAATAAAAAACTGATCTCAGAGGGCTTCATCTTCTTTACAAAAGGTAGTTTTCAGGTGGAGGAAAATAACTTAGACTATGATATGGTTGTTATAGTTCTTTGGCACTTACCAATAGCCAAGAGTTTGTTGTAGAAATTTAGAATGGTTGAGTGTAAATATTTACAGCAATGCAGGTTAAGCTGAAATTAGCAGTCAACATTGACTCAAAACCCACAAGTGGGAAATCATACAAACAAGTGGTGGACAACCTGATATACAAGGCCCAATTTGTGTTTTGCAACTAGAATTTTGACAAATCTAAAAGCTAAGCATTGGAATATAACTAGGAGGGAGGATTTTGAGATATATTCTAACGATATTCAAGTTTGGCATCATGTACGTTAGAACAAAGCATATCCAATTGATAGGTTTTATCAAGTCTACAAAATATACAAGACATACTTTCAACCTTGGTATAAGTGCAACTTCTTGGAAATGTAAGAAGTAGCAAACTAATGATACTCATGATTTGAAGTAGAGTATAAGGAAGCAATAAGTATAACTTTTGAGGCAATGTGATTGCATAGAACAGTTTGTTGATTTGCAAGAAAAACAATATAATGCAACTGTACTTTACTACATGATAATCATAGTTTATTGAATCTAGAAAATAATCTAGTGTTTCATGAGCAAACAAAGCATTTTAATGTCAGATGCCCCAATTTTGTAAAATAATGTTATTTGTTTTGAATTGATTCCCAAGACATTATGTTAAATTTAATGCTAAGTTAGAACTGATGACTCAGCAGAGTCAAAAGATGTGGAATGTAATTCTGAATATTTTATTTTTAAATAAATAAAAGTGGAGACAACAGCTTGGGAGAGCTGTTAAAAAGAGTGTTACTGGTCAAGTTGGTGGAAGGAACTAGGTGGAGAGAAAAAATACAAGTGGAAACATCCTTAAACACTTCCTATGTTGTAGGTGGCAACTTCCCTACATTTGGGGTCATGATCCCCTAAGAAAGTGGGATCAAAGCAGGTGGCTCAATTAATGACAACTAACCCAAAAATACCTAGGCAATCTTATGAAACTTGTGCCCAATGTAGAGAGCTGAGGCTGCTCATATTCCAGGAGAAGAATCATTCAGGAGGAATGCACTTCAAGGAATTCATTGGAAAAGGGAAACTGTAAGGAAGGTGTTTTGAGGGGTAAACTACAGGAACTTGACCTATTATATCTTTTTAGCTGAGAGATTTGACTGCTGTGTTCAGAGTTGGTATTGATTCTAAGGACTAGTACTTTGGTTATTGCTCCACCTAGTTCCAACCAAGGAGACCAGAGCAGCCTCGGGGGTCCTGAGAAGTCATTGTTTGAGCGCTCTCCAAGAGTTGGTAGGGAGGAACGACCTCCCATTGCTGTTGTCATATAGCCTAAAGAACAAGTTCTGCTATCTTTCAATTTCTGTGTTAAAGTTATATCTGTGTGTGGGTAGATGATGCATGTTTAGGATATGATGTAAACTTAGTGTAGAATATCTTAGCTTGTTTAATAATGAATCTGTTCTTGATGAAAAAAATTAAATCCTACCTGTGTTTTTCCCCATATGGAGTAATCCAGATCGTACTCTAGCACAGGTGGTGTATTTAAATGAATGAAGTATGATGTAAATTTAAAACAATATGTTAGCTATGAATATTGGAATGTTTTCTTCATTAGATATTTGTTTATCAGAAGAAATATTATTATGTACATAGAGTAGTGTTAGATCTAGACTGTGTAGTATTAGGTTAAATAAAAATGTCGTTTCAGCTATGTAGTTCATTTCTTTCCCTATTAAGGATAACTACTGTATTTGTAGCAGTCTAAACTGTGAGTAAGGATGGAAAACCTTGATTTAATTCTAAAGATAAAACTAATTGTTTTAAGATTGCTATCTAGGTTATTTCATTTATGACTGATAATGTAAATAATTTATTCATCTTATCCAATTGTACTTTCGCAAGTTCTAAAGTTACTAACCTGTCTCCTAAGAAAAGATTCAATTTAAACAAATACTACTATTTCTATAGAGAAAGGAATTCAGTTAATTTGTTATTACCCTTATTTAATAATTTCTAATGTCATAATTTAAATAGGGTAATATAGATACAGAAAGATACTTATAAATTTATAGCATAGAAACCATAAGAGTATAACAATAAGATATTTTCTCATCCGTACACTTTATAAATAAACTAAATGTAAGGATAATTTTAATAATTCTGGAAATAATATTTACTTATGAGTAAAATAAAATTCTTTTGAATTAATAAATCATTTAAAGAAAGTATTAGCAGGGTCGAAACCCTCACAAGATAAAACAGTATAAAAATATAATAATACATGATAATAACATATCAAGTAAACATAAACCCTGTACTTCAAAGATGTAACAATATAGTTACATAAGTACAAATCCAAAGCATTGGATTATTTATTTCTCTAAAGTTATCAAATATAAAATAATATTTACAATTCCATAAGAACAGAGGAAAATAAATTAAGATAACATAAATATAACATACAGTTATCTAAAACAGGTAAAATTTAAATAATTTACACGGTAAGTTAAAAAGTAATAGCTTATAGGAAAATAAATTAACAGAACATAAACATGCTCGATTAACAAAGCTTAATAACCCATTTTACGATATAAGAAATAGCAGAATAAACTATAGTATTATATTGCAATAAAAAGATAGTTTAAAACAATAGATACATCTTTATAGAGCTATGTTAGGGTAAAACCCTAATGTATCAAAAATTACAATAGAAGTATCAAAATAGGTGAGTCTAAGCTCTATATTGATGCCTCTCTGATATTAAGATTTAACAGAGAATGGCTTGACAGGCCGTCCATCATTCTATACAAGTTTTACACAAAACCAAAGGCAAAATCAAAATTTACAAGTTACGGCCTAAGCCGGAAGCCCTGCATGTAGCAAGGGTTTGTCAACAGCAAAAACAACGAACCGAGTTAACCCAGATAAACTAAAACCACGAAGGTCTTTGTAGGCCACAATGACCAACCAACAAATGTTCCATAAGGAACTGTACAAGGACGAACTGCCATGAGATAACTAGGGCTTACCTGTGAGCAAGTTTTTGACCAAGATTTGCACCGGCTGCATAGGAGGACAAGGCCGTCACCTGTGAGACAACCCATGTTGCTGTTAATAATTTACACTTATATTTAACAGATATTTAAAGAAACAGAGATACGAGTAATATTTCTTACCTGAGTTTCAAAGTAACATAACCACCCACAAACAAAAGTGCCTCCACCAACACAAGGATAAAAATACCCTTCATCTGTTACAAAGAAGAGGGAGGTTACCAAACACAACAACAACCAGTGACAGCCAAGAACTGGAGCGACAAGCCAAGCAGACATTAAAGCATGTGCCGTCACTACTTTCCAACCGAAGAGTTCAGTTTGCTAAGAAACCCTAAGACCAAACAGATCATGAGATGTTGAGTCATGGCTCTCACTATCGGGTCACAGAAAAATAAACTTTTACAGTTTGATAACCCTTTAATGAGCAAGCTATGAAGGTTAAACCCTAAAGGAAAGCAACCATCCCAGTGCAAGCAGCGAATACTCTTTTATAGCTCTTATCTATTAGTTTTCAAGGCAAGCTTACGAGGTGCAAGAGGCAAGAAACAATATGGGAGACTAACATCTAACCAGATGCAGAATCGACATGGCGGTCAAGAGCGGGCAGAGGCCCAAAAACGACGAAGAAAATAACAAGACTAGGGTTCACAGTCTCCTTTTATTATCACAACGCTTGGCCACAGTGAATCCACGTACACATACAAATAATTTGCCATGCAATGGGTAATCTACAAAGTCCCGGCATGCAATCAAATAATTTTTTTTTTTATTTCAATCATTTGGTGGATCGAATGTTCCACAAGGTTCTACACTCCAGGAGTCAACCAAGCAATGCACGCTGCAACGTTAAGAAAAAAAACTTTAGTATCAAGGTTTAGGTCATTATATTTCTAAATTAATATAACTCATCATGGGCGTGGATAATTCCATGACCTATCACCTTATGCAAGGAAAGTATTCATCGATAAACAACTATAATTATATCAAGGGTTATGCCCACTTTAAAATTTGCAAAAGAAATTTTAAATCTTATTCATGTTAAGATACTTTTCTTGCTAGCTTTCTCCTCGATTTTCCTTTGAGTACCTTTTTAAAAACTATTAGGTTTGCAAATGAGAGTGTTAAGCCTTATAGTATCTATTGGGCTTGTCAATAGACTTTTGATGATCTTAATAACAAAAATGGACAATATCTTTCCAAGTATGTTATGTGTAAAAGAACTTTAGTTCTTCACTATTGACTTAACCCAATCGATAGCAGTATGTTAGTGTTGATATAATCCTTTTAAGCCTCAAAGCTTTATAAGTTAGGATAATAGTATAAAATCTCATTAACTGCTGTGCATTATTTTTCTTATCATAAGAATTAACAAAATTTTGTCATGACATAAATTGTTTATGGATATAGTTTAGGTAGACCCTTAAACTTAAAACCCCGCCATCTATAACCTGTGTGTAAGGAAAGTTTAAAGGCTTATACACATGATGACTTTGGTAAATATTGTTAAATATCTAAGAAGTTAGTTCACAACAAAAATTATAAATTACAACTAGAGAGAGAGAACGACCGTCGGCAATTACTATTAGGAAAAAATCTCTTTTATATGTAAATCTTTGACATATTTAAAACAATAATATACTAATTGTTTTTACCTCATAGAAGCATTTGAAATTGAAACAACATATATTCTTTTTACTGAGCTATTATTTTGCAACGAACATATATCTGCATGCTTTATGAATATCGACAGGAAGCACTGGATCTTTCTTACCTGTAAATCTGTGAGATCAGGTAAACTTTTTGCATTAGCTCAAAAGCTAAGTAAGCCCCAGAATCCAAGACAGTTCCACCTTCTTGTCGCAAAGAAAAACAAATCAATAAACTGAAAAGAAAAGAAAAAATCATTCTATAAGATAAACTTAATCGAGTAGATAATTCAGATTATGAATTAACCAATCTGTTAATCAAATAATATATAACTAATTATAACTGTTAGCATACTGCATTATTGAATATTTTCTGTATTTTCAAAATTTTAAATTTTTCAGTAAATTTCGGGTTNTGAATTAACCAATATGTTAATCAAATAATATATAACTAATTATAACTGTTAGCATACTGCATTATTGAATATTTTCTGTATTTTCAAAATTTTAAATTTTTCAGTAAATTTCGGGTTTTGACATTTAAGGTGTATTTCCATAACATTCGCCAACTTGTAGATGATGGAGAGATTGAGTTGCAGTAGTAAGCAACTCTTTAAGAGACTCTTGGTATTTGATCTGCTAGATTTGATGTGTGCAAAACACCATTGAACCCATTGAAACAAATTTTCATTCGATCTTTGGCACTCTTTTATGAAATTGTGATATGTTTTTGGTGTCTATGTAAATTTATTTATAGAGGGTTCATCACAACTACAAATATTACAATGAATTCAAGTCCTACAAGAGAAACAAGTAAATTCAAAGTATGAATATGGTGGGATCTCTGACAATGCCTAATCTTAAATGAATGAAATATTCAATTCTAGTCCCAAGGGGATAAGAAGACAACATAGAAATGACATTAACATAGTCATATTTCCTCTAATATTTTTTTTTACCAATTGTTTAGAGGCATAACCTTAATAGTTTACAGATTATATTGGCATTGGAGCAAGTTGTTCCTTGAACCTGTCTGATAAGGTCTCAAAGTGAATGTAAGAAGAGTGTTGAGCAATTGTTTCTAGAAATAGAGGGAAACAATTAGCCAATAATGGAAGATTATTCTCATGGGAAAAAAAGGCTCAAAAGACTCAAAAGCTAGAATCCATCACTTGGCACAGAATATAGCAACACTAACTACATGGAGGAAGAAGAACGTACACCAAAATCTCAGTATGAAGAGGAAGATGCTATCCATGAGGATACTAAAGGATGCTATGCAATCATTGCTGCTCACAATTATTTTCTTTCATTTTCTAACACTCCATTCAAACTGGAAGTAAAAAGTGAAATACCCTATTATGATGAATAAATAGATGTTAAAAAACATGGTAATTGGCTCAAGCCTACATAGAATAAGAGAGGAACAATAAGTTTATGTTGCCCATTTAAAGATGTCCATACATGCTTTGATTTGGCGGGAAAGCTATTTAGATGCTTTGCTTGGAATCCCTTATCTATTGGATAGAGATGCATTCTTCTACACAAGAGAAAACAAATATCACTTCGTCAAAGGAGGTGGAACCTACTTCATTAAGCAACAAAGGAAATGATCAAGCAAGTTTGGGAAAGAAACTAATGAGCCAACTATTCAGACCCACAACAATGGCCTCTATTCAGACACTCAATCTTTTAATGAGCCAACTTCCAGACCCACAACATTGGACTCTATTCAGACACTCAATCATTTAATGAGCCAACTTCTACATGCATATCATTGGGCTCTCTGGAAACCACATCCCTTTCACTCGTTGTTAAATATCCTTATTCAAAGTGTCTAAAATCTATGTAGATCAAGTGAGTTGGAAACATTAAAAAGAATATCTTTTTATTTAAATGCGCTCTTACATGAAAATTAATGAACCAACAACTGAATACACAGGTTGGTATACATCTTTCACTGAAAGACGAAGTTAAGTTTTTTAAGTTAATTTTTCCTCTGAAAAAAAATGAGCAATGAGAATGGAACTCAGAAATGAGCAGTGAGAATGGAACTCAAAACCTTTAAGTGGGTATAATTCCTCCAAAGAATATATGGAAATGAGCTAACATGATTTACAGTTTAAATTTCGAATTTACAACATTTTATCATGGTTGGAGTTTTTCCATGATATGGAAGACCAAACCTTCCCAAGCTATTCAAGCAAAGTTACGAATCTGACCACCTCCAAAACAAATTCAAAATTGAGTTGCAATAGCTTTCCATCGTAAAATGAGCCATCACAAACTAAATTTCCCTCCACTTGATCTTTTAACAACCAAACCCTTTCCCATTAACAAAAGCTACTTCATAATGTATAGTGTACACCCATGGAAAACACAATTTTTCATATCCATGAAGACAAAAGTGTGTATCTTACTCAATTAATCTTCTACACTAGTCATTTTAGAAATTTTGTC
This sequence comes from Pseudotsuga menziesii, assembly GCA_001517045.1. Taxonomy (NCBI): domain Eukaryota; kingdom Viridiplantae; phylum Streptophyta; class Pinopsida; order Pinales; family Pinaceae; genus Pseudotsuga; species Pseudotsuga menziesii. The sequence continues at coordinate 62,942 of LPNX010770302.1, forward strand.
TTTATATTAAAATCCAAAGCATATAGTTCTCTGTATCTAGACCAAACATTCATATATATACAACTCAANATTAGTCTTCTACACTAGTCATTTTAGAAATTTTGTCTTTATATTAAAATCCAAAGCATATAGTTCTCTGTATCTAGACCAAACATTCATATATATACAACTCAAGTACAACTAAGTAATCCTACAATTTGTAAAATTATACTGGGCACTCTGTATTTATCCATTGTATATCTTGCAGCTTATGTTTGTAAATACACCTATGACATGTTTGTATTTATCCATTGTATATATTTCAACTCTAATATTGACACCTATACCAAACATAACCAACATTTGTTGCTCCCATTTCCAAATAGGCCAGGGCAATTGCTGGAAACAACCCTTGTAAAAATTTCCATTGTGCATACCAACAAAATGTTCCGACTAATGAATTGCGGACACATTAGATTATGTGGAAGGGCATATAGAAGACATTTATTCCATTAATCCTAATCACTTCGAATGAAAAAAAAAAACAATATTTTCAAGTTCAAGCAACAAATTGCATAAATTAGCAAAGATATGCAAGACTCGTTTCTTAAACGATTCTATAATAAGTCAAAGCACAAAATNAAAAAACAATATTTTCAAGTTCAAGCAACAAATTGCATAAATTAGCAAAGATATGCAAGACTCGTTTCTTAAACGATTCTATAATAAGTCAAAGCACAAAATCCATACCCTCCATGAAGTTGAAATTGATAACATAATGTTGACAAGACACATTCCCAGTTCAAAAAAAATATTAGAAAGTCAGAAAACACAAGGCTAATACAGCCAATGAAATTTGCACTTGATGAGATGATGTTGACAAGACTCATTTCAAGTTCAAATCTCACCCACATTGCTCCCATAACAAAAACAAACATACTCAGATAAGCTACTAGTAAATTACCTTTGATACAAATTAAAACCCTAAGAGGGAGTGGGAAGGAAAAGAAGGGGGTTACGTTGAATAACCTTCAATTCTGGCTAGTTTTCACAATTGGGATGTACATCCATAAAATATTTTACAAATAATTTAGATATATACATATTTTCTCTTCTAATTTCACACACTAAAAAACGAAGGCCTCTTTTCTATAATTTTGGGTGATTTGGGGCTTCTAGGCTTCGACTATTAATCAAAATGTCAGATCAGGGTATTCAACTCATTGCATTGTTTCCTTAGAGGATTTAACTAGACAATTTACCTTAACTCAGTGCATTGTTTCCTTAGAGGATTTAATATAATTACCATATCATTATAGTTATCCATAGTATAATATAAACATTAACCTAATTAATAAAACTTTAAACTTTAAACTAATTAATAAAACAATAAACATTAAACTAATAAATAAAAAAATTTAAAAAACTATCGTTAGGTATATATGCATTTAGATATTTAAGTCATCTTAGATTTTGGACTTATTTGAATGGGTCAACAAGATTGACTAGACTATAACAAGCGCATTTCATGGTTCTTGTATCTTTTTATGCTGATATGTATCTAGATTAAGATTTAAATACGATTTTAAGTTGTTCTTAAAGAAAAGGGAAACAATTTGTTTTTTGTTTTTATTAAATATATTAGTTTTTTTTTTTAATTATTAAATAGTATTCGGTTTGTTGGTTTCCCTAGTTGTTACTCCTTTTTCTAACCACCACGTACTTAAATCTTATTGAGTCTATAGTTGTTTAGATATTATCTCATATTTTGGGCTTCATTGAGCTAATTAACAAGATTTAATGAAACGGGTAACAATAATTTTTTTATTATTATTTAGTATTTGTTTGTATTTATATAATTAATTTAATGTTTATATTGTACTATACCAGCATAGATCCATCTTAAACCTGGATCTAGAAATCACTGAGAGGGATCCAATTTCTTTAGGTGTAAGTTATTTTTATCTTAAATTATTAAATGTTCATAAAAAATTAAACCTCAAACATTTTGATCCCTTTAGTGTTTGGTAAATCCTGGTTTAACATGAATCTTTTAATTACTTTTCATTTAGTTTTACTATTTGGTTTTTATTATTTGATAAGTTAGGGGACATGTTTTTCTCTATATTATTTTTTGTTTTAACAAACGTGTTGGTGTAGTGTTAGGTTAAACACCCATTGATNGGGTTTTTATTATTTGATAAGTTAGGGGACATGTTTTTCTCTATATTATTTTTTGTTTTAACAAACGTGTTGGTGTAGTGTTAGGTTAAACACCCATTGATCTCATCAATGTTATTTGGATGACACTCCTTTATTCCAATCAATAAGCCACAATCAAATATATCAAAATTCTACTGTAAAGCCACCAAAATATATCTAAATTTTCTAACAAAAAATGATTTATTATTATTATGACGGGAATTATAAAGAAAGTTAGTTAATTTAAATTATTTTAAAATTAATTAAAAATAAAATAAAATAAAAAGGCTAGAATCTTCTAAGAAGGTTCAATATTTTTAAAAAGAGTTTAGCATTTTGAGTAATCATTAACCGTTAATATATATGAGAAAGATTAAAAAGACAAATGAACTTGAAAAAGAACATTAAAAAAATACAAATGATCATTTTCTAAAGAACCAATTTAGTAAATTAGCATATACCTATTTAAAACCTGGATTTATCAAGCATCAAGAGGGATCTAATTTATGGATATATGCTAATTTATTTTATTTTATTTTATTTAAGTTTATATGTATTTTTTATTTCTCATTTTTTATTTTTAATATTTTTTGATATTTTTCATGAATATCTTGAATATGTCTTGAATATTTTTATCTTGCATTTTTTATATGTATAATGCATGAATATGTGTTGAATATCAATGATTCTCATAGCAAATGATTCTCATGCTTAGTGAATTCTGTGATTTTTGGGATCCCAAAAAACCCCAATAACATATTATAGGGTAACATTAACATAGTTCCATTCTCTTACTCTTGAATTCAAAAAGCAATTGAAAGATACAATTATATGGCAAGGTGTATATATATTGATTGTAGCTTGATTACCTAAAACCGATAAATGGTAGTGAACCATATGATTATACACCAATGCATTTAGTTGTATTTTGTTCATAGCTAAGGGCTCAATATTTAGTAAATGAAACTGTAACACCCTTGT
>LPNX010770317.1:12067-44567 GCA_001517045.1 Pseudotsuga menziesii
CAAAGCCAAAAATAATTACTATGACAATGTTTATAATTGTTGTAGTAACAAATACAATGTTGATATTATGTCATAAAATAATTTAATTAACTTAACATCTAATACAACCTATAAATAATATTAATATAAATTATGTAGGATTCAAAGGCTATGACTTTCCTCATTTTGAAGGAACTCAATCTAGCAAAAGTTCTAAATTTTAGATCTAACCCATCTAGTTGTAATTGAGATGTAATATTTCTTTTTGAATAGTTGAATACTAAAGTTTTTCTTGAAATAAATAAAAAATATTAATTGAGAAAGTAGTTCATTGGATTAATTATTCTAAATTTAATGGAATAGTTCTTTGAGTTGATTTTTTTAGATTTAATAGAATACGTATTTAGAGATTTCCAAAAAAAGTCAATGTGGATGAAGTCCTTGTAATAGAATATTTCCAAATTTAATGAAATATGTGTTTCATGGGTCAATTTACCCATCAAATACAGCTAAGATTTTATGGGGACCGTCAAAATATGGCTTAAAATACAGAAAACGTTTCAGATTTTGATTGTTACTGGCAAACATTTCAGATTTTGATTGTTATCGGCAATTTTGACGGGTGTCCGCCATTTGACCGACCCTGCTTCTGGGTTTCATGTGGAATACCGACAGTATGTATGTATAGTCTGCTTCCATACCATGGCTGCAGTGTTTGTTTTGGCAGCCACAGAATATCATTATTTGTATTTTGTGGGTACGTTTGATCCGAATTAGGCAGCATGATTTGTTGGTGTGTGACTGAGTTGGTGAAATTTTAGATTATTTGTATTTTTTAGGTAAGTTTGATAAGAATCAGGCAATATGATTTGTTGTTGAAAATAAGATTTTTATTGTTGAAATTGCAATTTTTATTATAAAAATGGATTAAAAACCTGAGGCTCCCCCAAAAAAACTCCTATTTAAACAATTTTCCCCAAATTTTGAAAAAAAGAAATATATGGAGTTTAGTTTAGTCTGAGTAAACGATGAAATGCCAATACAGAAAGAGACGTGATGGTGATGAAATGCCAATGCAGAAAGAGATGTGACGATGATGAAATGCCAATGCAGAGAGAGACGTGATGGTGTTCGGTGGAGCAGCGGCTGGTAGAGTCCACTGAAAGCAAATTGGTGCTTATAGATACATTCATTTCAAAGCGGAGACACCTAGGGCGTAATTAATATTGCCTTTTAATATTATTGATTTTGAGGTTTTATAATATCGTAAACTATGTCTGTTTTAATTTTTTAAACCATTGAGGAGTTCAAAGATTTTTATTATTATTTATTTCCATATTTATTTTGATTTATAATATAACACATATTTAAATTACAAAGCATATTCATCTTATACTAATCACTATTGTTTATATGGATTCCATATTTATTTTGATTTATATCACACATAAATAAACTACAAAGTTATATTGAGCTTATACAAATCATTGTTCTTCATATGGGGAGTGCAGAGTTTCTCTCAATATCTCTTCTATGTACAAAATTATTATGGGGTAAGAATTTAGTGAGATCTAGTGGTGATTTTCCCACACTAAGTTAGCTCCTGAGTCACTTAGGTTGGTAGATTCGAATCCTATCTTAAGCATTCGAATTCTCCTATATGTATAACCATTGTATTACATATCTTTAATTGAATATGTGGATTAATATTGATTAATGGATGAATTATCATTATTCTAATTATTGGTCTCATGAGTGTTTTAATCTTCCATGAATTATTGATCTTAGTGTCTGAATTCTTCTCTCTCCTCTATAACCTTAATTCTCCATTTGAATTTTGTAGGCCTCATGATCATATGCTTCATTGAATTTTATATATTTGATGAATACTTAACCATATATATGTTTTGTTATAAATGCACTAAGTCAGTATATGGTGGAGCCTAGACATGTTTACTTAGTTCCGACAAAACATGATGAGGTACCTTTAGAGTACACTGCATTATGGCCTCAGATATGAAGGATAATGTGAGATTAGACTATATGGATATACAGACTCAGATTAGGATGGGAGCACCAATGACCGAAAGAGTACCTCATGTTGTTGTTTCAGTTTGGGATCAGGTGTGATCTCTTGGCTGAGTAGAAATCAGACTTGTGTTTCTCTCAGTACAACAGAGGTTGAATACATTGCCACATGTTCACCATGTAGTGAAGTAGTTTGGATTCGCAAGTTATTGACAGAATTGTTCGATACAGAGATGGATGTGACTGATATCTATTGCGATAATTAGAGTTGCATCAAGCTGACAAAGAACCCCATGTTACATGATAATTTAAAGCACATAGAGATAACGTTCAATTATATTCGAGACATGGTGTAGAGGGGAGATGCACAAATCCAATACGTTCCTACAGAGGAACAAGTACCTGATGTATTGACTAAGCCTCTATCTCGTGTAAAGTTTGAATACTTTCGAGACACAATTGGTGTAGTCCATAAGGACCTCCCTTCAAATAGGGAGTGATGATGTGGATGTGGTAGTGGTTCCAACGCTCTATGTTTATGATGTGGCTTTTCTTCCAACACTGTGATGATGATGTGGCTCCAACACTCTATGCTGATATTGTGGTTGTCATTCCAACACTATATATTAATGTTGCGGTTGTGGTTTTATCACTCTGTGTTGATAATTTGGTTGTGGTCCCAACAATTTTTGTTGATGATGTTGATGTGGTTGTGGTCACAACACTTTGTGATGGTGATGTTGATGTGGTTGTGGTCCCAACACCTTGTGCTAATGATGTTGATGTGGTTTTAGTCACAACACTATGTGCTACTGATGATGATGTTTTCATAGCATTTTGTGCTAATGATGATGATGTTGTTCAAACATTTCTATGCTGATGATGTGGATGATGATCTAGAATTTATTTGTGAATGATTTCAATTTTATCACTATGATAATGATGTTGATGATGTTCTTCAAGTATTCTCATACTGATGATGTTGCAGATGATGATGATATTCCAATATTCACTAACTGATGATATTGTAGATGATGATGATGTCTCAGTATTCACATACTGATGATGTTGCAGATGATGACGATGTCCTAGTATTCACATACTGATGATCTTGTAGATGATGATGATGATGTCTCAGTATTCACATACTGATGATGTTGCAGATGATGATGATGTCCCAGTATTCACATACTGATCATGTTACAGATGATGATGATGTTCTAGTATCCACATACTGATGATGTTGTAGATGACGATGATGTCCCAGTATTCACATATTGATGATGCTGCAAATGATGATGATGTTTGGTGATGATGATGATATTCCATGATGATGATGCTCCACGATGATGATGTTCCTTGATGAATATAATGCTTATGCGGATGTTGTTACAAAACTTCCTATGACATATAGATCCACCAGTTAGTTGTATAGTAGTAGCTTTGGTTGTTGTTGTTGATGTAGAATACCTTTCTTGTTAAGGGGAAATTTTCAAATAATGTAACTGTGGAAAATATTCTAATTATAATTTTTATAATATTATTATTTTCCCTCCCTTTTGGAGATGTTGTTCCTCCAATTACGTATGTTATTGATGTAATTGGTCATGTAAACTTGAGGTAAGACCTTCATTGTAAGTCGAGTCAATAGTACCCAGAAAAGAATTATTAAAATGTATTTTTATGTATCCTAGGTCAAGTTGGCCATGTTGGGAAGGTGAAGTAGGTCATGTTGGGTTATTAGACTTCACAACTGATGTGTATAAACATATGAGGTTCCATACTCATTTTAATATGCTCATCGTTGAAGCAAGTTCTCTATATAGAGATAGAGGAGTCCATCTGGAGGAGGAGAAGCAATATATCTTATTCTTATGGTCTTACACTGTATTTGGTTGGATTCTATATCGAGGAAGTTTTGCTAGGTTTTCTTCCCCACGAGGTTTTACCAAGATAATATATATGTCTTCTTTGTCTTGTTGTGCTTGTTGTTCTTTCAGTGATATTATTCTTATTGTGCATAAAACATTTAAATATATAAGATTTCTTTCCTGACATTTAGGTTGGGTTGGTAAAATAAATATTTCAAACTCATGCGGTCTATCCTGAGCTCAAACTTTCACCCTAAAAAATAATGTTTCCACATATTGAGCGAGTGCAATATGGTGGATAACTCCAAATCATGGGCGGTGTAATTTCTCTCATGGTCCTTGAATTTTCAGGACTCCTAACATATTACAAAATAATCTCGCATAAGAACACTTCCTAACCCTTTTATACACACATCCGTACACACCACAACATCCATGTCTGGGTAATCGATTTTTAGAATAAGGGCACGTGTAAGTAAATGCTTGAGCTGATGGAAGCTCTTCTCACATTTCTCAGACTATACAAATTTAAATTTGCTCCGTTGTAGTAATGTGATTTGGTAGGTGATTCTAGAAAATCGTTCAATATATCTCTTGTAGTAACCTGGAAGACCCATAAAATATCAAACATATGAAACATTCTTTGGAGTAGGACAATTCATTATGGATTCAATATTCTCGGGGTCTACCACAATTCCTTCTTCTGAAATAATGTGACCCAAATACTGCACCTTTCTCTGATAAAAATTGTACTTACTTAACTTGGAATATAGTTTATGTTTTTTGAGGACTTGCAACACCATTATTAATTTTTCCTCATCTTCTGCTTCATTTATAGAGTATACGAGAATACCATCTAAGAATTCTAGTACAAACTTGTACAAATACTTGTTGAAGATGTTGCTCACGAGTCACATGAACGTGGAAGGTGCATTGGTGAGACCAAATGGCACCATCGTGAATTCATAATGACCATATCACGTTATAAAATCCATCTCGTCGATATCTTATTCCTTTATCCTTGGTGATATCCAAACCTTAAATCAACCTTCTAAGACAATTTATCTCCTTTCATTTGATCAAACAAATTGTGGATTCGAGGAAATGGGTACTTGTTCTTGATTGTTACTTTATTTAGCTTCATCTAATCAATACACAACCTCAAGGTACCATCTTTCTTTTCAACAAATAACAATGGTTCTCCCCAAGGAGACACAATAGGACTAGTTTACTTTTTATCCATCAACTCCTATAGTTGCATCTTCAATTCTACCGATTATGGCTTGTTCATTCTATAGGGAACCTTAGAAACTGGTGATGCCCATGAAACAAGATTTGTTGTGAAATAAATATCTCTCTTTGGTGGAAAAAGTTTGTACCTATCTAGAGAGGAACCTTTAAATTCTTGTAATATATGATAATATTCTATTATGGGACCTTTTCCTTCTAGGAAATTTGATCTATGAGCTGAATATTATTGGCATCCATTTTGATAATTTTTTATTTTATTTTTAAGGATTATATTTTCCTAACTAAAACCTGCTCAGGAATCCATTTTACCATCTTGGTTTTGGGCCTAGGGACAATAGGGAATAATTCATGCATAATTCTGCCTAAGTATGGAGAAGAACATAAAAGATAAGGGGAAGGAGCTATGACTAAGGAAGCAACATAAAGGAAAAGGGGAAGAATGTTGCGACAAAGGAATTAAAATAGAAGAAGAAGACAAAGAGAAGATGCTGGAAGAAGAATTTGTGACAGATAAGTAAGCCACGCCAAAAGGATAGAAGGTAACATGAGATGGTATAACAAATATCAGCAGAAGCAAGTGTGCAAATAGCGTAACAACCAAAAAGTGACATTAAGGCATAATGCTAAGAAAGTGATAGTTCTTAACGATCGTGGGTACGATCTTGGGTGGAGCCAATGGAAACCACACACATGAACACATATCTGTAAGTTAGGCCGATAATGCCTCTTGTCAGGTGTTGCTAGAATAAGAAAGACATCATGTTGGATGGATATAGTAAGTCAGCTGAGATAGCGACAAAAAATGAGTCTGTAATGAGTCTGTATCAAGTTGATATTGAATCGATAACAAGCATGTATGGGATGAGTATCAATTTTGTAATAAGGCTATAAAAGAAGGAATCCGAGCTGTATATGGGTTAGCTTTTAGTTCGTAGATTCTTGGTTAGAATCTTGGTAAGACGCTTGATCTAGATTTGAATTAGGCGTTCTGGTTAATGGCTCTATATTGCTAAGTGCATCAGAGAAAAGGTTATGCAGCTAAGTGCGCAAACAAGTGAGGAGGCTTGAGGACGATCTAGGCTGTGTGTGGATCACTGGGAGAAGTAGAGTAGAAAGAGAAAGAGAGAAGATCAGAGAGCATGAGATAGAGGAAAATTCTGTGAAGATAGAAAATAAGATCTCGAACAAAGTTTGCATCTTTGTGCGCAGACGAAAGATGCATCTATTTCCTCATGCTAAATGAAGAGAACCTTGTGGTTTTCTCCCATATGGTTTTTCACGTTATATTCTATGTATATGTGTGAATGTTGATGTATATTAGATATATGTGTGACTATTGTCTTGAATGAATGGTTGATTATTGTGTTTACAAATGGATAAATGTATGATGGTCGCATTATATTAATGGATATGATTATGTTGCATGCCTACTATTGGATCATAGTTTAGTTGTTGAAGCACCCTGTATACAAATAAAACGACCCACAAGCTTCGTTGGAAGCCTTGGCGTAGAGCCAAGGTACTAAAATACCCTCCCACACAACTGTGGAAACCTATTTTTGGAAGTTACCCATAAAAGAGAGATATCTCGGGTGAGACAACATCTGTGTCGTAGGTGCCACCGACTATGATTTCCTTTGTCGGGTTGATATCTCAAGCTATGTTGTGCTGAGTAGAAGGGACCAAACCTGGGCCCAGGGAAAGAAAGACGGGACAAAGAAAATAAATGCTTCCATTGATAGGACCTTGAATTGTTGTGGTGAGAGATATGTTGCGGCATCCCACGAAACTGGAGACCCAACATTGGGTGGAATCCAAAGAGTTAGAGTTTTCATAAAAAGAAAGTGAATGATCTCGGTGGAACCCAACATAGTGGTTGGGATGATACATCTACACAAAAATCCATGAGATTTTCTTTTCAAAGTTTCCCATCATGCTGCATGAGTGGTTATCTAAGCTAGCAACCAAACAAAAGAATTTTTCAAGGAAGAGAACCAAGGGAGTGGACTCTCCAGTTAATCGAACAACTGGAAGAATTAAGAAACCCTATATCAGGTGATGTGGATTTTTGGATAGATAGTATTCTAAAATGATATATTAATGACTTCATTGTTGACATAATAACCCATTAGAGAGAATTTGAGGTAAAAAATGGGCCTCCTACTAAGAGATGTACTACAAAAATATAAGATATATTAAAATATTATGAGTTAGGGGTTTTATGGGGTAGGTATATATGACAACTCACCTCCTACACTACTTTTTATGCATAATATAAATAACCATGGTTGAGTTACTTTTCTAAATTAACTATAAATAAAATTAATAAAATAACTCTACAATGATGTGACTAAGATTCATTGTAAATTCCCAAAAATTTATTGTCCTTTAGCATTTATTTGTCTTGAGCTTGTAAATAAAATTAAACAAAACTGAATATATAATTTAATATATAATTTATTTGGGATACAATTGAGTGAATATATAATTTAAAATTAAAAAACATGAAAATGACAATATATTATTTTATTAAAAAAATGTGAAAAGACATTTTTATGAATTATGAATACTTTACTTGAAAACGACAATAATATTATTTTATGAGAAAGTGAATTGTGAGTACTTTACTTGAAAATAACAATAATATTATTTTAAGAGAAAGTGTGAAATGACTTTTATTGTGAGTACTTCACTTTATGACTTAAAAGTACTTGTATCACTACCTTGGTTAACTATGGGTTTTCATCCACCATAGAAAATGTGACAAATAAGCATTCTTAACTCATGCAATGCCACCTCAACCATGGGGGATGATGCCATCTACTAGAATGTAATTGGTTGATTTTTATAGTAAATTTTGGTCCTTTTGAGGCCCATTTTTGACCTCAAATTCTCTCTAATGCTCATACAATGAGGCAGAGCGGAATTTTTTTTAAGCCCCACATAGTAGATACTTGTCATCTTTAAAGATGTGGATAAAAATGCTTTTATGTGAAAAATAAATTATGTGAATGTAACAAGACTAAATAGAAAAGAGTGGCTATGTCTTAGTAGAAACCTAGAGTGAGATGTTCCTTGGAGATAGTGGAACTGAACTAGAGCCAGGATTTTTGATAAGTGGAAGAAGATTCAGGTCCAACAAACAAAGAAAAAATTTGTTAGAATGAAAGAGTTGCAGGACGGATCGAGAAAAAAAAGGCTATGAGATTGTTTCATACTTAGAAGAAGGGTATTTTGACGAATAAGAAGAATATCAACTAATCTCAGAAGGAGACAAAGAGTCAAAAGAGTCAAATTAAGCTCTAGAAGAAGAACATGCTTACAACTCACCTACACTACCAGAGGTAGGATTGCGAGACTTGTCTCCAAGTAATTATGTAATTACGAGTACTACTAACACTGTAAATAGCGAACAAGGAAGTCCAACTAGTCAAAATTTTGTTTCGAATGTACCAACAACAAATATAATGTTTGGAGTTGACATTAAGTTACCAATATTCAATGGAAATGGGTTGGAAAACCCATAACAACATTGGTTCCTTTGTGAAATTGTCTAGATTGTACGATAGATTCATGATGAGAATATCGAGAAAGTACAGATGACCACGACTCTGTGAGGTTGTGTTCTTGACTGATACATGAATATTTCCATAGTACCAGTAGGATTTGTCTTGAAAAAACTCAAGGATATTCGACTAGGTTTGATAGATGAATTCAAAAAGTCAATTTTGAATCACAGTGCATCACTGAAATCAAAGAGATTAAGTAACTACCAACATAATTTGTTTGGGACTTTGATGGCCAAAGTGAGTTTCCAAATTTCGGATGTGCAACAAAATGAATGGTTTATTGTTGTCTTGTTACCACATATCCGAACCCCATTGATGCAACAGAAACTCATGGCACAGATAGAGGGTCTAGAAATAGTAATGAAATTATAATCCTTATTGGTTGGAGATACTGGCTCGAGAATGATGCAAATTCAGTCGCAGTTGGATAATCTTACGGTGCATCTCCAGGATATTAAAAGAGGAAAGGAAGTTCAAGAAGAAATATAGTGTATAAGATGCATAACAGATGGATACCATAAAGACAATTTATTGGTGCTCATGCACTATGTCGCAACAGGTGTGCTGAAAGCATTAAACACCCAAGGAATTCCTTGGTGTAGAATATGCCAGACTAGGGGCCACAAGTCCGAGGAATGTATGTAATTAGAGAAGATTGTAAGCACACCCGCTAGTCTGTATTGTGAATTTTATAGATCAATAGGTCACGATGAAAAATACTTCAGAGAATTTCAGCTACTGCAAGAAAATACGATGGATACCTACTTAATGAAAAATGATGAGCATATGCAAGATGAATGAGCCAAGCCTCAGTACCAGCCTATGCAATATCAACAACAACAATAGCCTCAAACTGCAATAGTAGCAAAATTAATATCCTCAACAACAACAATTCCCTTTGCAAAGGGGGGGTGAGGATTTTAGAGGTCAAGGACAACAACAAGGAGGAGGAGTTGGTCAAGGAAGAGGCCAGGTCATATGTTATAAATAGGGGAAGCTAGGTCATTTTTCCTAAGATTTTCAAATTCCTACAAAAAATTGTACATATTTGAAAGCATTTGATCACACTTTTGAACAGTGTCTGCAACTTATTGCGAAATGGAAGGCCATAACTGTCATAAACCCCAACCTAATGCAGAATTAGAATCTGAATCCCAATCAAAATATCTAGATGGTTTTTTTCGAATCAAGAGAACCCCACATTATTGTAGTTACAAGAGGAGGCCTTGCGACAAGTGCAGACCAAAAAACACAGCAAGGACAACCACAGGTGAGACTTGTGACACAAAAGAAAACTTCGTTAGATGTCCAATAGGAGAAAGAAGTTTTCTTGGAGGTACAACCATAATTTGTTGAAGAGATGAGTACAAAGCATTAGGCGAGAACATCTGACATCTCCTTTTAAGTTCTTCCAGCCTCCATTATTTCTCAAGAAGATGAAGTTTTGAAAAAAGAAGAAATGGAAAAGTCTCATTAGAGGAATTTTGAGGTCTAAAATGGGCCTCCTAAGAAAAATAAAAAAAATAATATTTATTAATTTTGGAGGAAAAAAGAAAAAAACTATTTTTTGTGTTCTATTTTCGACATATATCCCTGTGTGTTTACTCAAATTTCAATAGGAAGAGCTCGTTGGATGCAGAATTTGATTCTGCGTCCAACGAGTACCCACATTGCATACTTTTGACAGACCCCGCTACCCCAAAAACAAGAAATACCTGAAAAAATGTGATGATGACATCATCATCACATTTTTTCAGGTATTTCTTGTTTTTGGGGTAGCGGGGTCCATCAAAAGTATGCAGTGTGTGTACTCGTTGGATGCGGAATCAAATTTCGCATCCAACTAGCTCTCTCGATCGAAATTTGAGTAAAAACAAAGGGAGATATGTTGAAAATACGAACAAAAAAGTAGTTATTTTTATGACAAATATGTCAATTCAACCATTATGGTTGACTCATTTTATTGGAATTCTATTGGTTTTTGTATTCCAAATCACAAGAAATTATTGTTGGCGCGTTTTCTTACAGGGCCTGTTTTAGACCCCAAATTTCCTCTAATGTCAACTAATTCAATTCAAAACCATACTCATTCTGTTGCTGCTCTCGAGATTTTTGAGAAGATTGATGCGTCATGTTTTCATGCACCTATTCCAGAAGAGGATATTCAAACCTCCACTGTTGAATAACTCTGCTTCCATCCGACCGAGTCTCTTACCTTAATTGGTTCAAATTAAGAGATTCAAGACCTCCTAGGCATGCCTGTAGCTAATCTCATGAGTTTTTGTGAGAAAAATCAAGCACTTCAAGGCTCTTTCAAGGTTGTTGCTGGGGATTTGATGTCAGTATATTATTATGAATTGTTGTTATTACATTTTGTGTTTTCATGGATAATTTTAGAATCTACATTGGATTTTGGAGATCAAGCATTTTCTCTCCATGGTCCCAGGTCTTCTGCCTCTTCATTCTCAATCACATACTCATCTCCTCACAATGCTAGAAATGATGGAGATCTCTTGAATTTGCTTGGATGCAGACTCCTCTCATTTAGAGCTGAATCTAGTTCACATGGTTCGAAGTATCAAGCACTTCAAGACTCATTTGAACTTGATTTCAAAATCAAGTTGAATGAGCACTCATTATTGCTCTTTTGTCAGCTTATCTTAGTTGCTTCACATGGTCCCATAAAATCTTATGCAGTTGTATATGTTCCTAATCAATTTGAGCATAGTCTTCTTCTTCCCAAGAAGAATATTCCTCCAGACATCTAATAAATTTCACACCTACTTGGTTTGGAGCAGTTTATTTTTTGGTGTATCTCATGTCCATTTTTGAGGAAATGATTTCCCCCATGCGGTTTTGCCTTTTTTCCTCATTTTACATGGATAAATATTTTATACATTTAGATTGTAATGGGTGACCTTTGGTCTTAGCTACCAGGGACTAGGTAGTCCAAGTTAGGATTAAAGGGGGGTGTTAGGATTATTATTAATCCTCCCTTTGCCTCCTTTTACCACATAAAGTCTATTTGTTTAATTTCCCTAGCTTAAGAGATGTCATTACTTCACCTGTGCATGGGGGACACAACTAGTGGACATATGTCACTTACTGCACATATCTGCATGCATTTTGGATCTCTAGGGATCAATCCCTATTTTATAGGAACCCACTCGGAGTGCCACTAGTAGTGTCCAACAATTCACCCCAGTAGGTCATTAATTATCCCAATTGTGCTCCGATCCCCATTAGTTAGAACATTTCTAGTGTCTCTAGCACCAATTTGCATGATTCATGGGAATATGGGCGTATTTTCTCACCTACCACGTTAATTTAACTGATTGTAACCGATTATTAACTGATTTGGTGATCTGCAGTTGTACTAGTTAGCTATTATGGTGATTTTCTCAGTCCTAGTTAGCTATAGAGTTAATCTAGGTTGGTAGATTCAACTACCTGAGTAGTATTCACATTATATATTCGTCCATAATGTGAATACTAAATTAATGAAAATTTATCATATTGTTCTTCAATTATTCTTCGCTTATTTCTCTTGTGCAATCTGTGTGAAGATCATTTTTGGCCTAAGATCTTACTATCAGAATCTAATGTGAATTTTGAAGTTATTTCCTTGGGGTATGACAAAGACAAGTTTTGAATCCTGAAGGCGAACAAGGGTTAGACACATACGAGGTTGTTTAGTTTTGAAGAATATCTTTCGGTCACAAGTTTACTTTGAGACTATAATATGATCAAAGTTTCAAGACTCCAGTGGGAAGTGAGCTTAGTTGACATCAAAATGAAGAGTTTTTGCAACAAGACTAGGTATCCCATCAGGGGTTTTCTTCACGAAATTTTATTTTTGATCATTAGTCATTTTTTCTTTTTACTTTGCATGTAAAAAGGATTATATTCTACTTTTTATACTATGATGATTATAATCCCAAAGTTGTGATCTCTTCATTGAAGAAATACTTTTTTCCCTCTTCTTGCATTCCTGATATAGAACATATTTATGCATGTTTACCTCTTGAATATGATGTCAAACACTTTATTATTATGATTTCAAGTGAGCATGAATCCCATATTCCTATCCTTCCAAAGCATGACCAATTTTTTTGAACCTACTAGGAATGTAAATAACATAACAACTCTTTAAATCACTATTAGATCTTGTTAGCAACTTGCCAAAATTTATCCTTGGGTTTTGACTAAATTCAAACCTCTAAACCTGCCATCTAGCTTTCATGAACTTCCTCCTAAATACCTCAAGTACCTTCCTAGATTTGATGGAGAAGACCATATTTTTGGTGAGAAGCACATGACATCCTTTCAAGACTTTACAAATTATCTTGAAGTTCAGTATGATGATGCATTTAGAAGTCACGAGGGGGTGAATCTTTTGGCAGCACTAGGTTGTGCGAATGTTCCCAAGGGACCATTCTCTTGTAATTTTTCTAAGAAAGACATTTTTTTTCTTTCGGACTAGCTTCCCATCTACAAAGCCATTTTTCTCTTCTATTTCCGTGTTAAAATTATTTATTTCCACCTCTATTTCATTCAAATGCAATATGTATTTCAGTTTTAGGAACTCACAAGTTAATGAAAGAAAGTGTTGGGGTTCCCCTCTTTTTCTTATGTATACATATGGTTTTATTCATTTTCTCAATGCAGTGAAAGTATTTCCATTTTGATGGCCTTTTTCCTACAATTGCCGAGTGAATCTTTATGTTGTTTTTAGTTTTCATGATTCAAGTATCTCATTGACATTTTCCAATAGGTTCTCAAATCATTCACTTGATTTTTTATTTGTTGTCTTAGTTCTTAATGGATAATTAACAAACCCATTATTTTTCTATTTGAGTTATCTCATGACATTTCCTTTCCTAAGGTCTCATACTAACCCATATTTGTGTTTCTCTTCAACTCTTTCATATTCTGCCATTAAATATTTGGTGCTATGTTTATGGGATTCTAGTAGCCAATGGTCTCATAAGTTTTGCAGTTTTAATTCCAATCAAACTGACCAATCTTGGTTTCAACATTTTAAAATCTAATCCCTTATTTGATTCAAATATGGATTTTAATTTTGTCTAATCAATCACTTAAATTGTTGCTTGGTGATAGTGGGCATCCAAATCTCATTTTATTGAAGAGGGATCCCCCTCTAGTCCAAAATACAGGTTGGGCCTAAAGTTAATTTGTAGATGCCTCAACACTATTCCTAGCAGTCAAGAATGTCTTGAGGAACAACAATACCTTTAAAAACCATATTGAATAAACCATAAAAAACATTATATATAATAAAAAATTATTAATATTCTAATTCATCCTTTATAGTAAATTTGACAAACAACTGAAACATTGTGCAAAACCTCAAATAAATCCTTTACCAACACGATAATACTTATGATGCTTACACTAGAATTTGAGCCATTTGTACTTCCAACATTTTGGCACGAAAAATGGCATGTACGATGGTGGCCAACAAAAATAGATGACCTCTCACTCCTAGCTAAATTATCAAAATTGTTGCTTAAACATTGCAGAGCCTGAATTTGCAACTGAGTGAAGCATAATAAAGAACAATGGCTTGCAAGACTTTAAAATAGCATAGGAGGAAAAAAAGTACAACAAACCTGAGATCATTCCCTCCATGTTCATAAGACTTCTAGCTCATTCTTAATAATGATCATTTCTCAAATAATACAAAATTTTATCCTAAATGGTGACTTATTGAAATCATTTGGAACAATGTTTTACCAATACTATCATATTTTCTGAGCTATTCTAAACTATTTAACTTTTTTTTGCATTTCAATAACTATTCGGTGTTCTCATTAACACTGGATAATTTCACTTTGATGGATTTTCAAATAATGAGCAACTTACCCTCATTGGATGATTAACAACTACTGCCATTTGTATATTCACTGGGCAATTCAGACTTACTTCCCTTCCACTAGATGTTGAATGACTCCACATTGCTTGGTATAGACAATTCTTTTGTAGATAGATTGACAATGACATAGGCTATCATGTATGGACACATCCCAAGAAAATTTTTGAACTTTGTAGGTTAGCATAACAGTCATGTCTTAAACAAATTTTGATGAATCAGTAACCTTTCTATAGGTTGTCAAATAATCATATATCCCAAGAACTTAAAAACTTATGAGTTGTACATGCTGCCATAATAACCATGTCTATAAAAAATTCACAAATGGATAGGCTTCTTGTAGGGTACCAACAAATTTTATGATTTCTACAGGTTGTCATAATAGCCATGTCTTTCACAGATTTTGATGAATATAAATCCTTTATGTGTTGTCAAAACCATTATATCTCAAGAAGTTTACCATAATCTCAAGAAATATGGTCAATCTTTCAAATATTGATGTATTGAACACAAAATAATGCAAAATGGACCTTAACTAAGACATGCATATCGGTTATGAAAAAATTAAATGAATACAAATAAATTATGGTCTTAGGTGCCCAATAAGTTGGCTTTCTCTCCTTCAAAACATATATCTAAGACTTGTTCTCACTTATTTTCCAATTACTTAAAATCCAACTCATAAGCCTTAATATTTAAAAAAAAACTCAATCTTTCACTTAGCTAAAAGATTAAAGATAATCTTTAGATGCATGGAGAAATAAATCTAGGTTGGAAAAGTCACCTTTTCAACAACCTAAAAAGAATAAATTCTGAAAATAATCTCTAACAGATTTGAAGTTATGCAAAGTGGAGAAAACAGAGCTATACAATACTAAATTTATAAGTTGTGCGGAAGACTCTCTAGAACAATGAACCCAACAACTTTGATACAATGATTTAAAACACATTTGATTCATGTTCAATATCATGACAATTAAATAGATTGTTAGATAACTGTCTCTATGTCAATCCCCAATACTGTTTCCTTCTTGAATAATATCATGAGTCCTCAAAGACCTTATAAATACTGAAAATATTGTTTCCCCAATCCCAAAACCTCATAAATACTGAAAATATTGTTTCCCCAATCCAAAAAATATTTAGAATGAAAAGGACAAAAATAAAAACACAAAAAAAAACAATTGGCAGATAATTCAAAATGAAATAAGACAAGTAATAAGAGATCAGATTTGTCATAATTTCTCCTTGATACGATCAGAAACAAAAACAACAATAATAAATGGGAAATAATGAAACCCAGACCAACATCAGTCCTATATTTATCTGATGAAATACCTTATGAAGGGGTACACTTTTTGGCCCTACAATTGCAGAATGCATTAATAATAGATCCAAATAGACAAATTCATCTCAAACAATCAAAATTTTAAATCCAAGGAATGAACTGTAGAACATCAACTCATGTCATGTATTGTAGCTGTCACTACATCACAATAGTGGCCCTAAAATCGTGGAATGCATTAGTAATAGATCCAAACAGACAAATTCATTTCAAATAATCAAATTTTTAAATCTAAGGAATGAACTGTAGAGCATCAAGTCACCTCATGTGTTGTAGTTGTCACTACATCACAATAGTCAAATGGATTGGTAATTACAAAAGCAACTGCAAGGCCACTCATGTGTGCCATTCCCATTATTAATTATGCCCCAATTGTGTCGGCAATATTCCAAAACAACGAATTTTAATTTTGCACTTTGTATTAAAGAAAACAGAAAAATCCAAAAGTAGAATAGTAATAAAAGTTAAACCATATTAACACTGCTCGTTGAAAATATAAGATTTATGGAAAGAGAATGTTTACAGGATACCTTTATAAGGTCTCTACAACTTTTAAAGGATGTCTTTAGAAGGTTTAATAGAAGTTCCTATATATAATACATGCTACCTGCCTTAGCATTTATGCTAGGGTAATCGAAGTATCAAGAAACCATATTAACACTGCTCGTTGAAATTATAAGATTTATGGAAAGAGAATGTTTAGAGGATGCCTTTATAAGGTCTTTATAACTTTTAAAGAATGTATTTAGAAGGTTTAATAGAAGTTCCTATATATAATACCTATTACCTGTCTTATGCTAGGGTAATCAAAGTATCAAGGATATGCACTAAAACCAAGTATCAAGGATATGCACTAAAACCAGCAACAATGGGTTTGAGTCTAAAAATATTGGTATTCTTCTCAAGCATTTCATACTCGATGAGTCTTATTAGCCAAAAGAATAGACACCAACATTAACCATTGAGCAACTTCCCCAAAATTTGGCTCAATGTTTGTTAGTTCTAGAACCATTTTTCTTTATTACTAATTGGCTGACATAGAAAGCTCACCTGTGCACTCATCTAGGCAGTATGGAATGGATTCAAAGTAAGTTGATGTAGGAGATACTTGCCTCTTTGCAGTCATGAACCCATGAAACAGATGTCCTCCATGTGGTAGGTACAAACCCTGCATGTTATGCAAAAATTTAAAGCAGAATCTCAAGTAAGCTATGTGACAAGTAAGTTGATGTAGTAGATAGTCTCCTTTTCACATGTTATATGCCTAAAAAGGGGGGTGAAATTCTCATCAAAGTTCTGAAATTTAGTCCAGACACAAACACACCATAATCTGATCATGTGGTTGGAGAAGAACTATGTAGACAACAAAATTAGTTAGGGATCTGGATAACGGTTGTAAAATAACACCGCATGCATCACTTTTGAAATGGAATGCTTCCAAGGCCCTCGGCTAGAAAATATTTTCACTCTGATCAATGAATTCATTGCCAGAATAGTATCTGCATGGTGTCAAATTCAATCCCAAACCAACACAATCATTGATATGAACACCCCGGTTTTGACCCCATGGTCTTAAATTGCATATGATGTAAATATTGTATTGAATCATAGTGTGGAGCTCAAGGCAAAGGCCCCACCATGGGTTTAGTGTTTTATGTTTCGGTGATTAAAATAGATGCCGATGGTTTATGTGCTAGCCAAGAACAATGTGTTTTGAGACATCATGTAAAATGCAAATTAATAAAAATACTACAACTAACTATGTGCCACAACATTAAAGAGATGGGGGCCTGATTTCATAAGGAATAGGGAGGGGGAATTATTCAAACCTTGAGCCTATGGGGAAAAACCCATAAGTTGTCAACTACCCATTTTTATTCTTTTTTACCTAGCCATCTAGAAGTGGTTGAAGAAGTTATCTCCTTGGGATGGGAAATGTATGGAGATCAAATTCGAATATGAGAAGTCACCCATTTTTGGGAAGTGTGTTTTTGACTTGTGGGGCAAATAAAAGCTTGGGAATGCATGCCCAAGCCATTATGCACCCATGACTTTCATTTCTCACCTATCCTCATGGAGTTTTGGCTCCCTCACACATCAGGAAGAGACTGAGCTCTCTCATCCATGGTTTGGCTATCATTTCCTTCCCTTCTCCATACCTAGAATGCGTTTGGGTGTTGCTGGGGTGAATGGGAAGGAAGCCGCCACGATTTTGGGGTTTGAGGAGGCCATTTTTTCCCATGTGAGTAAGCTGGGAGTCCTCCTCCACGTTTCTACAGTTTACCCATTTTTCTCCATGGTTGGAAAGTCGGTTTTGGGGTTGTTGAGTGTATGTGCAGCTGGAAAAACATGTTTTTGGTGTGGCTGAGTGAAAACGCAGTAGAGATTCGCGGTTGGGGGGTTTGGATAGGGTGTTTTCTCATTTCTCATGTGATCAGGGTTTGCTAAGCATTTCCCTCACGAATTTTTGCATTTTCCTCATTGTTCTCCAAGCTGGAAGCTCATTTGTGTAGAGTTCAGTGGCTGAGAAGGTAGACCCACGTTTTGGGTGTGAGTAGAGGTTATTTTTACCTCTGTGAAGTCCAAGGGCATTCCCTGAAATGATTTTCTCTCCTGGGTTGTTTTTCCCCACCTGCCATTTATGTTTATGGGTGTGTGCAAGAAGTTGAGGGTCTCTTTTGGCGCGTTAGATGCAATACAAAACTGAAAAAACAGGCATCCATCAACTTGGACGCATATTTTGAGACACTTACCTAATGAATCTTGCGATCAGTAAAAAACAAGAAATGTAGGAAATTGAATGACCTTTCCAAATATATATTTTTTTCTATTGAAAATGTTGTTAACTATCTAAAGTTAGATAAATTTTAAGGGGCACTTTTTATTTTTTGGACAAATTATAAGGTATATGTTTTTGTGGGTGCAGCGTCTGAGTGTCTAAATGATGGAATAAACTTACAAAAACCAGTATACATATAGAGAACATATAGGACTAGTGCACGACTATTTTTCCAATAATAAAAATAATATTTTTAATTTTTTTTTAATTATCTAAGAGATCAAACCTCGAAAATGGTACGTCAATTGTGGGTGCAGCATTTGAATGTCTTAATACAATTATTTGGAAATGGGTTTTTTATAGCATGTAGAGGTTGGTGTTCTTTAGTGCACCATACAATTTTTTTTTTAAATGGTTGAGAAACGAAAGAGATATGGACGAAACACTACCAGTGTGTTTTTTGAGTTGAGGAGTGATGACAGAAGATAAATAAGAAAACAATAGAAAAAGTTATGTATTCTTGTTAAAATTTACATATTTAGAATTTGCGAAAAAAACCATATATGTTTCTAAAATCTCATAAAAAATGGAGGTGTGCAGCATAATCAGACGAACCACTAAACACGAGCATATTGAAAATTTGGATATAATGTTGAATTTGCCATGGTTTATCATACTCCAAGGCACAGGCATGTTGAATCCGAAGCAAAGTACAAAGCAGACACATAGGCATAGGAATTCCATGAAAGCATGGGTGGAGGCTCGGCCTTATCCTTTGGAGGGAATAAATTTTTGAATTTAAAACTACGCGAGCGCGATTTAGTTAATGAAAAAAGCATGCGCGTTGTAGATAAGCAAAACGTGTGCGCGTTATATATAAACACATCGCGTGCGCGTTTTTGAAAAACAAAAATAGCGTTCATCATCATCATCATAATGCTCATCTTCATCATCATCTTCATCATCATCATCATGATCATCATGTTCATCTTCATCATCATGATCATGATCATCATCATCATTATCCTCATCACCATCATCATCATCATCATCACCATCACCATCGTCATCCTCATCATCCCCTTCATCATCATCACCATCAACATCATGAACATCATCATCAACATGATCATCATCATCACCATCAACATCATGAACATCATCATCAACATCGTCGTCATCATCATCATCAACATCATCCTCATCATCATCATCCTCATCCTCTTCCTCATCATCATCATCATCACCATCTTCTTCATCATCATCATCATCATCTTCATCATCATCATCATCCTCAACATCAACATCATAAACATCATCATCACCATCGTCATCATCATCATCATGATCATGATCATATTCATCATCATCATCATCACCACCATGATCATTGATCATCGATCATCATCATCAACATTGCCATGTTCATCATCATCATCTTCATCATGTTCATCATCATCATCATCATCATAATCATCTTCATCTTCATCATGTTCATCATCATCATCATCATCATCATCATCATCATCTTCATCTTCATCATCATCACCATCGTCATCATCGTCATCTTCATCATCATCATCATCATCATCATCATCACCATGATCATCATCATCACCATCAACATCATGAACATCATCATCAGAATCATCGCCGTCATCATCAACATCATCATCACCATCGTCATCGTCATCATCATCATCATCATCATCATCATCATCACCTTCCTCATCATCGTTATCATCATCATCATCATCACCAACATGATCATCATCATCACCATCGCCATCATCATCATCATCATCATCATCATCATCGTCATCATCATCATCATCATCATCACCATTGTCGTCATCATCATCATCATCACCATTCCCATCATCATCTTCATCATCATCATCATCAACAACAACATGATCATCATCATCCTCATCATCATCATCATCCTCATCATCATCCTCACCATCAAGATCATCATCATCATCATCATCATCATCATCACCATGAACATCATCTTCATCATCTTCGTCTTCATCTTCATCATCATCATCATCCTCGTCATCATCATCACCTTCATCATCATCATCATCATCATCAACATGATCATCATCATCACCATTAACATCGTGAACATCATCATCATCATCACCATCAACATCATGAACATCATCATCATTCATCATCATCATTCATCATCATCATCATCATCACCATCAACATCATGAACATCATCGTCATCATCCTCATCATCATTGATCATCATCATCATCATCATAACCATCAACATCATGAACATCATCATCATCATCATCATCACCATCAACATCATGAACATCATCATCATCATCCTCATCCCCATCATCATTATCACCTTCATCATCATCATAATCATCATCATCAACATGATCATCATCACCACCATCATCAATGTGAACATCCTCATCATCATCCTCATCATCATCACCATCAACATCATGAACATCATCATCATCATCATCATCCTCATCATCCTCACCATCAACATCATGAACATCATCATCATCAACATCATCATCATCATCATCATCATCACCATCATCATCATCCTCATCGTCATCACCATCAGCATCATCAGCATCATGATCATCATCACCATCACCATCAACATCATCTTCCTCACCATCATCATCATCATCATCATCATCCTCATCATCATCATCACCTTCATCACCATCATCATCATCATCATCATCATCACCATTAACATCGTGGACATTATCATCATCATCCTCATCATCATCCTCATCACCATCAACATCATGAACATCATCATCATCATCATCATCACCATCAACATCATGAACATCATCATCATCATCATCATCACCATCAACATCATCTTCATCATCTTCATCTTCATCATCCTCATCATCATCCTCTGTTGGAGTAGAGTCCCGCAGCTACAGGAAAAGTTGCCATTTTGGCGGATAGACAGTTTGGTGAAGACGAAGAGATAAGGTGAAGCTATGATGCCGTAGCATGTTTCTAGCTGCAGAGCAGAGCCGGAAACTGTGACTGTTGGAATAGAGAAGTCAAGGAAGATAACAATACCTGAGCGGCTGAGAAGAGAGAGCTCAACCACTGCATTGAAGGCAGCGGCGAAGACAGGAGGGCTCAGCTACCCTCATAAAGGAAAAGGAGCAATGAGGCCGAGGTATTGAAGATGAAGGATAGAAGACGGGAAGTGGTGCATAGTACCCATGGTCAGCGCTGGGAAGCATGGAAGACTGCAGAGAGCAGTGGTGTGACGGAAAGCGGCTACCCCAAGTACAGATAGGTCGACTGTCACTAGTTAGGCTTTGGGTTACTGTTGGGACAGGCCCACAGTGTTGTAATGGCGAGACCTTCGGGCCACCTATAAAGGGATGTATTTTGTATTGTAAAAGGTTGGCATTTTGGGCATTTTAGGCCATCCAGCTAGTCAGATTATCAGTAGTCTGTTAGCTTACTGTTATTTGGTATTGTAACAATCCGCAAGGATTGACAGAGAGGGAGAGAGAGTGAGAGTATATTGTAAGAAGACAATATAGAGAAGAGATCTAGGAGAGAAGGGCTCTAGGCTGAGTGCGAAGTTACCCAGAAGATCTCTAGCTGCATATGCGGTGCAGCAGAACTGTGTACCTCTCTCAAGTTATAATATACGAGCACAGTTCTATGGACGTAACTTCTACCTTGGAAGTGAACCATGTAAAATCAGAGTGTTATGTGTTTGATTCATGTGATTGTATTTACTTGTTATATCTGTCATTCATTACATGAACTTTGCTTACAGTAAATGTATGTGTATGTTATTCAGTTCATAGCATATTACAAGGATAAATGCAAGTTGAATTCTTTAAGTATTCTATATAAAATTTTGTCTAAGTTTCACCTAAGACAGTTAAAAGTCGCAGTATAAAATAGCCTTGTGTATTGAGTCCTGTGAGTTGAACGCAAGTAACGCTAGGTACACTAATTCGCAGTGGTAGGATATCGTAGGAAGGCGATATCGTACCATCAGAGGAGCTGTGGTGCACTGCGACTAAGGATCGAGTGGAGGAAAGAGTTACGTGTTGCCTAGGACGCGGCGACGCGACAAGGATTAGAATCATTGCGAGTAAGAGGAAACTGTGCATCGCGAGAGGAAAGAGTGGTCTCGCGAGCTAAGAAGAGCCGTGAGACGCACACAGGACACCATACAGAACTTGGTCGAGACACTTGAGTCTTTGGCCAACCCATTAGGATCACTTCGGGTGAGACTTCAGGTCGCTCCGCGGTCTGTCACCGAAAGGGCCAGTGAGCTAGGGGTGTTGTTGGTTCATTATAGTAAACCCGGGTCTGTCCAGACGACCAACAAATGGTTTCATTGCCAGTTTTGAACAAACTGAGCACTGATGTTCTGTTGGCATCCTACTAGAGACGAACTCAACGAGTGGGTTGTGTCTACGACCAAAGAGTTTGCCGAACGAGAAAACAAGAGTCCTAGACTGAGTATAGAGGACTGGTTACAAAAACATATCGTTATAGACCTGCACGCGATATTTTTTGCAACATTTGGAAACGAGCTTTACGACTGGTTATCAAAGTTGATTGACAAGAACATATTCAAGAAGAAAAGAAACATTGTATGGACACCGGAGCTGTTTCAGACCGTGAAGAACCTTGATAATCCCATTACGAGGACAGTAGACTTCTGGCTTGCGAGTGTGCTAGAAGGCTTCATCATAGAGTTTGCAGTTGACCAGAGAAAAAGCTTCAGTGAGGCTGAGCGGTACTTCTTCAAAGGATATCGCGGTAAGTACCTAAAATCTTTAAACTTGTCCATTAAGATGTTATTACATGAAAAAGGAACAATGGATCTAGTTTCAGATGAATAATTAAAGATAGTAATGTCACAAGAGTTTGAAAGTGATTTTGATGACATTGGACGTACACGTCGTGGAAAGAAATACAAAGTAGATTTCAGCTCTCCCATATTTGAAGACAGTTCAGATAATACTAGACAACAGAGTCACAGTACCACAGAAAGAACAGAAGGGGGTATCCCTTACCACCCTTATACCCCATAGAAACAGATTGGGACTCAAAACAATCCCATAGGGACTCCATCTAGTAGTTCGCAGACAGTACATACTACCGCTACATCACCTCCACCTACACCACCGAGTGGTAGTAACATAGCAAATCAACATCCACCACGTAGAAATAGAATTGGGGATTATATGAAGCTACCTATCTTTAAGGGTACAGGGGTAGAGGACCCAGAGCAGCATTGGTTTCTATGTGAAGCCGTGTGGACCATTAAAACAATCAATGATGATAATAGTAAACTTGTACAATTGGTCACCACACTAAGAGAACGAGCCTTAACATGGTATATGAAGTATACCTCAGCGGTACCCAGAACACTTGTCTAGGTCAAGACCGCCATGATTAAAGAGTTTAAGAAACCTAAGTCTGAGTCACAGTGCATTACAGAGCTCAAAGACATCAAACAGTTACCTACAGAGTCAATGTGGGACTTCGATCAAAAATTTAAAGCCCTTATAGACCAAGTAACCTTTGAGTTTGTGTTGGAGCAGCATAAGGAATGGTTTATTGCAGCGCTGCTCCCTCACATCAGACTACCATTAATGCAGCAGAAAATCTAGATGCAGGACGACGCGTTGGAGATGGCGATGAAACTAGAGTCTTCACCTCTAGCTGAAACTAACACAGGTATGACAAACCTGCAAAACCAGTTGGCTAATCTCACGATACAGATGCATGAACTTAAGAAAGGGAAAGAGCTTGCGCAAGACATTTGGTGCGTAAAGTGTAAAGCACAAGGCCATACTAAAGATAATTGTCCAGTCTTTGTAGAATATCTAGCAACCGGGGCTCCTAACCCCTTACCACAGACCCACGGTCCGTGGTGTGAAATATGCAAAACAAGAGGACATCTACCTCACTAGTTCCCTCTACTTCAGAAGTACGTCCAGACACCTAAGAACTTATACTGCATCTTCTGTAAGTCCGTAGGCCATGATGAACATGATTGCCGAGCCTATGATCTCATGGTCGGGAGCAAGCAAGACCTGTACAGAGTCCAATCAGAAACACAGGGTCCAGTAGCAGGACCACAGCATGATCCGGCTTATGTTGGCCGTGGAGGAGGATTCAGAGGACGAGGAGGATTCAGAGGCTTTGGCCATGGTCGTGGACCAGTCACTTGTTACAACTGTGGAGTTGTAGGACATTATGCTAGGGATTGTCAGAGCCCTACCACCACATGTAGCTATTGTAAATCTTACGATCACGCTATAGAAGACTGTCCTACCTTGATAGCTAAGATCAGATAACCTAAGCCAGCAGTACACCAGAACATCCAGTTTATTGCTGCTGAGCAGAAAGAACCAGAACTAAGAGTCAACATTGTGGCTCGCAGTGGTGCTTCCACTAATGGGATATCACAGGTTACTGAAAAGACCACAGGTCAGGAGTGGGTGCGTAAAGCTCCTAACAAAGCAACACCACTTGACCTACAGAAGAATAAACAGACATTTCAGGAAGCTAAGACTTTCTTTGATGACCCTATGCAATCAGGATTGCAGGTACCACCGTCTAGGGGCATACCGTAGCAAGCACCTTGTGACGTTAGCCCTGACCAGACATCGCAGGCTACCACATCGGGGGCTTGCGACGAAGACGAGTTGGCAGGAAGTGTACAATCCTTCCTGCGGAGTTGTTTAAAACTCATGAGAAATGAGAAAGATATTGGAGAACTCCAGCGCATCATAGATCAGTGTCAGCCATCTTCTTCCATGAGCAGTGCACAACGTGCTGTTCATAACATTATGGGACATACAAGAACAGGAAGAGAGATGCGACTCACAGCACAGGTTGGAGAATTTGAAATGGATGAGGTGATCCTAGATTTGGGATCAGAGGTAAATGTTCTGACTAAGCAGACATGGGAACAGATGAGTAGCCCTAAGTTAGTCATATCGCCTATCCATCTGCGATTAGCTAATCAACAGCGGGTATCACCCCTGGGTCAATTATCACAGGTGCCAGATGACATTGACGGAGTTCGCAGCTCTGCGGACTTTGAATTTATAGAAATCATTGGCGATAGTAGACCATATCCAACACTGCTAGGCATTGATTGGGCGATCGGTAACATGGCCGTTATCGACTTAAAGAGAAGACAAATGACCTTTGAGGACGCGGATATCCGGGTCATCGCACCGTCAGATCCTCTTCAGGGTCCTAGATACATTGAACCTATCTGAGCAGAGGAAGAGGCACGTAACATGGACAGTCTCTATCAGATGACTGTGAACCAGAGCAACTACATCAATCCAACCGTAGAAGGGAACATTAGTTGGTGATGCGACATCTCATGTGCATCGGATTCGGATGTTGGTATAGAGAACTGGCAGAACAGACTTTACGAAGTCTCAGCGCGCAGATGTGCGTATATGACTAAGTCACTACGATGGATTGGCGCAGAGATCAACGAGATTCCATCATTTCATGGTCTAACAGATATCCAGGACTTTCTCACGCAGTTTGAACAACAAATCCCTCACGAGCAGAGGATCGCAGCTATGGACCTTGCAGTATGAGCCACACCTGCAAGATGGTGGTATGCACATAAAGAGAATATCGCATCATGGGATGATCTTAAGAGATTGATGGCGATCAAATTATCTACCGACAGAGAGCATATCCAGTAGAGATACACAGGAGAAAGTGACCCCAGGTCACACATTCAGACATATGAACAGAATTGGTCGGACATTCCCGAGGATGAATGGGTTCACCAATTCATTCACACTTTGGACACAGTTCCACGGAACTGGTACACAGAGACTAAATTGCGCAAGGGAACAACTACATGGCTACTTCTAATAGATATTTTTCTACTCACCTTCACTTTTGAATATGAGTATCCAAATGTTGGTCAGGCCCTAGATGTAATAAAGGTTAAGATATTTGAGGGTTGTACCTTATCAGTACATACTCAACCTGAGTGGGCCATCTAGTTAGAAGATGCGCTCGAGTGTTATAATTTTGCATCAGAACCAGAGGAGGAGGATGAGGATCCTCGCAACATCAACATTCCGGAGTCAGAAGGGACTCGCGATGTTGATGGACTGAAGCTACAGATTCCAACAATCACAGAGCCGATCAAGATTAAAAAGATCAATATTGGCACAGACACAGAACCAAAGTTTGCCTCTATTGGAGACTATTGGACCGATGAAACAGTTGGACAGATTGCAGACTTGTTACATGAATATCAGGACCTATTTCCCACCAAGTTCACAGAGATGAAGGGAATATTCGGAGACCTAGGATTAATGAGGATACCATTGAAAGAGGATGCTAGACCAGTCAAGCAGCGTCCATATAGATTAAATCCACGCTACAAAGAAAAAGTTAAGGATGAGATCGATAAGATGCTAGTAGCAGGCATCATTGACCCCGTAGAAGAGAGCGAATGGGTTAGTCCCATGGTCGTGCAAGAGAAGAAAACCAAAGGAGACATCAGGATCTGTGTCGACTTACGTATACTCAATAACACATCGCTTCATGATCCATTCCCAACACCTTTCACTGATGAAGTACTAGACAATGTGGGAGGACAGGAGGTCTACTCCTTCACTGATGGCTTTTCAGGCTATCACCAGATCAGAATCCACTTAGAAGATCGACATAATACCATGTTTGCAACAGAATGGGGCTCATTCCAGTATACGATAATGCCCTTTGGTGTTAAGAATGCACCAGCTATATTTTCTAGAGTAGTAGTTGCTGTATTTAAAGAATACATCCATAAATTCCTAGAAGTTTATTTTGATGACTGGACTGTATTTGGATTAATTGACAATCACATAGGAGATTTAAGACTGATGTTAGAGAAATGTAGGCAGTACCAGATTTCTCTGAACTTGAAAAAATGTATATTCTGTGCGCCATTTGGTATTTTGTTGGGTCACATTGTTTGCAGGCAAGGCTTGATGGTAGATCCCGCAAAGATTGCCATCATTGCAAATCTTCCAGCACCCAACTTAGTCAAACAATTGAGAATAGTACTTGGTCATACCGAGTACTATAGAAAATTCATCAAGGGATACACAAAGATTACAGCACCGATGGAAAAATTGTTGAAGAAAGATGTGAAATTCCTATGGAATGAGGAATGCCAGCAGAGTCTAAACACAGTTAAAGAGAAAATGGTTACAGCACCCATCTTAGTATTCCCAGACTGGACTAAGCCATTTCATGTACATGTGGATGCATCTGGCATCGCACTAGGGTTTGTTTTAACGCAACCAGGAGAAGGAAGTATCGATCATCCTATCGCAAACTCCAGCAGAAAGCTGTTGACAGCAGAAAAGAACTACACCATGACAGAAAGAGAAGGCTTAGCTATGGTGTACGTGCTACAGAATTTCAGGCACTACTTGTTGGGTGCTTCGTTCAAGATGTTTACTGACCATTTCGCATTGAAGTATCTGGTCAATAAGCCAGTGTTAGGGGGAAGAATCTGCAGATGGTTACTCCTCTTTTAGGAGTATGATTTTGAAATCATTGTCAAACCAGGAAGATTGAATGCTGGACCTGATCATCTGTCATGAATAGACTCAGGAGAAGAGCCAAGTAATCTAGAGGACAATTTTCCAGATGCGCAATTGTTTTCTATTCAGATCGCAGATGAGTACTATGCTGATATCATTCACTTTCTCACTACAGGAAGGGTACCTGAGGAGTTTACCAAGCATCAAAAGAGGCAGTTGGTTGTTAAAGAAGCAAACTTCACCCTGATCGCAGGACAGTTATACAAGTTAGGTCCAGATGAAGTCCTGCGCAGATCTGTGATGCGGCATGAAAAAGAGGCTATTATGAGAGAAGCACATTCAAGTACCGCAGGAGGTCATTTCGCAGGAAAGCCGACTGCGCAGAAAATCCTGACCGCAGGATTATGGTGCCCCACGTTACATAAAGACACTAAAGACTTTTGCAGATGCTGTGATATCTGCCAGAGGATAGGAAAACCTTCATGATGAGATGAAATGCTGCTGCGACCACAGGTTATGTTGCGTGCATTTTAAAAGTGGGCTATAGACTTTGTGGGTCCTATCAACCCACTGGGAAAACGAACTGGTGTGAGATATATCATCACTGGAACATAGTACCTCACCAGGTGGGCAGAGGCCAAAGCAGTAAGAAATTGTGACGCTGTTATAGCCACACAATTCATTTTTGAAAACATCATCACTAGATTTGGATGCCCAGTAATTTTGATGAGCGATCAAGGCACACACTTCTTGAATCGCACCATTGAGGCCTTGAAGGAAGAATTCCAGACACAGCACCATAAGAGCACTCCCTACCACCCACAAGCTAATGGTATGGTGGAGGCCTTTAACAAGATTTTAGAAAATGCTCTTACTAAGATATGCAACAGCCAAAGGAATGATTGGGACCTTAGAGTTAACGCTGTATTATGGGCATATAGGACTACATGCAAGAAACTTACAGGACAAACACCTTTCAGCTTGGTGTATGGAAAGGAGGCTGTTATGCCTATGGAGTATATCCTTCCCAGTTTAAGAATTGCTCAGATCACTGGAATGGCTGATACAGACACGGTGCACGAGAGGCTAGCGCAGATGCTTACCTTAGAGGAAGACAGATTCATTGCCAGATTCCATCAGAAAGTGCAGAAGGCACGAGAAAAAGCTTGGCATGACAGGCACATTAAGAGTAAAACTCTTCAGATCGGAAACCTAGTACTCCTCTATGACAGTAAATTTCTTAAGTTTCCAGGGAAGTTCAAGACGCATTGGTTGGGGCCATATCAGATACAACAAGTTATAGAGGGAGGAGCCGTTCAGCTCAGCAAACTGAATGGGGAGCTTCTTCCCACGATGATCAATGGAAGTAGGCTTAAGCTTTATAATGACAACCACTCCACCTATTAGCCCTAACTCAGAGTCAAGACAATGCAGATGTCCAGTGTAGTTGAAAGGAGGCATCGCACCGTGAATTAGTCTACACTGGCAGGTATTCTAAGTATAAGGAATCACATAAGGATGGTTCATTTAAAAAAAAAAACCGCATAAGTTTGTGTTGAGCAAGTGATGCGGTGTGGCATCACAGCAGCGCGATGTTTCTCTGTGCCACGTACCCAGCTTTTGTAACAAGACAAAGGGCTAGTCAAGTCATTGTTTGACAGGCAGTTAATAAGGAAATGACCGGTATACCTTACCGTAGATTTTGGCAGCAGCATAATCAATTATCCAGATTTAGCAAATATTCGATGAGACCGACGACTGCATACACACGCTTCAAGGGAAATTGATCGGATTTCAGCATTTATTGAGGATCGGGATGATGGCTGTGGTCTCGTCCAAGCAATTAATACGACCGACGGGTTCAGTCTAGATGACCGTTATGTCTGGGATTATCACCTTCGGTATAAAAGCAGAAATTATTCATTCGGGAGGGTTACTTTTGCAAAGAGCTGAGAGCTATAGAGTGCAGTGTTAAGTTTCCCTTGTCCATAGCTAATTTCGTTACAGAGTGCTGTGATTTCCAGAGTTTGTAGCCATTTCCAATCCAAAGTATAACACCGAGTGGGTTCTGCCCGAGGAGGAAACTTTAGAAGACAGTCTGAGACGCTTCGAGCATGGTGGCTGTATGTCCACTATGACGACGACGCCCAGGGTTGCGAAATTAGGAACATCACAGTTAAGACAATTTCCAAGGATGAGGAGTCAAGCGTAGGATGTAGAAGATGTCATCAAAGTCTCTGCTGAAGAGAAGAAGAAAGCCGAGCCGATCACTGAAGATAAGAAAGCAAAGCAACGGAATGATGAGAAGAAATATCCCACTAGGAAGAAAGTAAAAATGAGAAAAAGAAAGCAACGGGAGAAGGGAGATTACCTATCTCATTAGCTAAGAGAAGAACAAGAGGTTCCAAAGGTCAAGAATGAAAATATGCGAAACCCAAGCAGCGTGAATACCTGGAGCGAGCTGCTGAGAAGAAAAGTGAAAGGGAAAACAAACCGAACGAGCAGAACTTCAAGATGCAGACAAAGGCTTGTTCTCGGAATGGAATTCCTGGTTTGTATACCTTT
Organism: Pseudotsuga menziesii; assembly: GCA_001517045.1. Lineage (NCBI taxonomy): Eukaryota > Viridiplantae > Streptophyta > Pinopsida > Pinales > Pinaceae > Pseudotsuga > Pseudotsuga menziesii. The sequence continues at coordinate 42,935 of LPNX010770317.1, forward strand.
CGCATAAGTAGGCTCCACACTGAATGAAATGTTGAGAAGGCTGGAAGATACAGATTTTCCTTGTGATAAAAGTTCTAACCCAGATAAAGAGGAAAGGATATCTGTGGAAGACTTCTCAAGACTTGAAGATCCTTAAAAGGTCTCGCAAGCGACGAGAGCGAGAGCATGACTGAGGGAATAAAAGATAATAGAGCCCAACGAACTAAGTTATAGAAACTATAGAGAGCGTGTCCCAGCTATGGAGAACGAAGTCCCAGGACTTCGGGACAAGCTTTAGCGCACTTCGCAGGAAGCCAAGGAGAAGCTACAGCAGGAGAAGCCTGTTGGTAGTGGCTCGGGGGCGAGCCACAAGTAAGTGTTAGGGGACTGTTGGAGCAGAGTCCCATAGCTACAGGAAAAGCTGCCATTTTGGAGGATAGACAGTTTGGTGAAGACGAAGAGATAAGGTGAATCTACGATGCCGTAGCATGTTTCTAGTTGCAGAGCAGAGCCGGAAACCATGACTGTTGGAACAGAGAAGTCAAGGAAGATAAAAGTACCTGAGCGGCTGAGAAGAGAGAGCTCAACCACTGCATTGAAGGCAGTGACGAAGACAGTAGGGCTCAAATACCCTCATAAAGGAAAAGGAGCAACGAGGATGAGGTATTGAAGACGAAGGACAGAAGATGGGAAGCGGTGCATAGTACCCATGGTCAATGCCGGGAAGCATGGAAGACTGCAGAGAGCAGTGGTGTGGTGGAAAGCGGCTACCCCAAGTACAGATATGCCGACTGTCACTAGTTAGGGTTTGGGTTACTGTTGGGACAGGACCAAAGTGTTGTAATGGCGAGACCTTCGGGCCACCTAGAAAGGGATGTATTTTGTATTGTAAAAGGTTGGCATTTTGGGCATTTTAGGCCATCCAGCTAGTTAGATTATCAGTAGTCTATTAGCTTACTATTATTTGGTATTGTAACAATCCGCAAGGATTGACAGAGAGGGAGAGAGAGTGAGAGTATATTGTAAGAAGGAAATATAGAGAAGAGATCTAAGAGAGAAGGGCTCCAGGCTGAGTGCGGAGTTACCCAGAAGATCTCTAGCTGCATATGCAGTGCAGCAGAACTGTGTACCTCTCTCAAGTTATAATATAGAAGCACAGTTCTATGGATGTAACTTCTACCCTGGAAGTGAACCACGTAAAATCAGAGTGTTATGTGTTTGATTCATGTGATTGTATTTACTTGTTATATCTGTCATTCATTACATGAAATTTGCTTATAGTAAATGTATGTGTATGTTATTCAGTTCATAGCATATTACAAGGATAAATGCAAGTTGAAGTCTTTATGTATTCTGTATAAAAGTTTGTCTAAGTTTCACCTAAGATAGTTAAAAGTCGCAGTATAAAACAACCTTGTGTATTGAGTCCTATGAGTTGAACGCAAGTAACGCTAGGTACGCTGAGTCGCAACGGTAGGATATCGTAGGAAGGCGATATCACACCATCAGAGGAGCTATGGTACGCTGTGACTAAGGATCGAGCGGAGGAAAGAGTTACGTGTTGCCCAGGATGCAGCAACGCGACAAGGATTAGAATCATTGCGAGTAAGAGGAAACTGCGCATCGTGAGAGGAAAGAGAGGTCTTGTGAGCTA
>LPNX010770317.1:63236-118844 GCA_001517045.1 Pseudotsuga menziesii
AACAAGGCAAATAAATTGATGTAGAAAATGAAAAAAACATGAAAAAAATTGAAGAAAATACCTCACAAAGGGAAGGATAATCCAAAGGTGGTGATGGAGGGCTCAAGCACAGCCAAAATTGTGTATTGATAGTCGAGGTTTCGTCTTCGTTCGTCCAATAGCCGCGCCGAAAATGAGAAAAAGACGGCCTTGGCCGGTTTAAAATAAAAAACAGGTTTTAAGAATCGCGCCTCCGTTTTAGCAAAGGAAATCGCGTGATTTCCTTTGCTAAAACGGAGGTGCGATTTTGGTTACTAGCCTAGTTGGCATGACCATTGCCAGCCTTGGGACTAGGCTTTGCAGGTTCGGTGTTGCTTGGGTTGATTTCTTTTTTTGGGATCAAGAGTGAATGACTTCACTCCACCATTGCATCTAAAGGGTCCATCAACTTCTTGCACACACCGTTATGGTTGTCAAACGTTTTCCTTCATGCCCATCAATGGTATTTTGCTGTGAAGGGCATCCATGTGAAGGTTGGCTTGGCTGAGTAGGTGCAAGTAACCCTTGTGTCGCTAGCTTGTTGCCTTAGGAGCCTGTGAAACCCAATTTCTTATTGGCTTGGCTGGACAGTCTGTGAAACCCAACGGTGTGTTGGCTTGACTATGGATGTATGGTATTACCGTGTGTAAGCCTGTTGTTCCCTACTGCCTTGTGAAATCATGCCCAGCTCGGGGGTGATAGTAATGCTGAGAGATTGATGAACAAACTGGACTATGGTTGGGTGGAATGTTGCAACGACGTAGCTAGTTGCGGGCCAACTTCTTCTCAAGATAAGTATTCTTGTGCATTTAATCTCTGTAAACTATTTGTTTTATGAATTAATATGAATATGTTGAATGATTGAATGAATGTGTTTTTATTCTGCTGTATGCATCTGTCTATGTTCTTATTCCAATGCATGCTCATGTTTATGTTCATGGGGCTAGATTTCCCGTTTGATAGCAGCAGCCCAGTCGCGTCCTCTCTCTATCATCGGTATGAGGAGCGGGGACGTGACATGATAAATATAGAAAAGTTCCAAATCTAGTTGATTGAGATAACATATTTTCCAGCAAAACAAATTTCTATTAATGAAAAAAAAAGATACTGATATTCTTCAGCCCCTAGAACAACTCTCGGTCCCAACATTACAAAGATGAACACAGAACCCAGTAGGAATATTTGAAACCTCGAAAGTTACTAAAAAGATGCAGAACTAAAACCAAAAGAGATTGTCTTTAACAAGAAAAAATAGCGAAGTTACTAAAACGATGCAGAACTAAAACCAAAAGAGATCGTCTTTAAAGAGAAAAAATAGCAAAAAGATCATTACCAAAAATCTCAGACACCATCAAGACTATGCCAAAATCTACATTTCAAGTCAGTTTAGACACTTACATCTTACCAGGAATACCTTCTGAATACTTTTTTGTTATGCATGATCCAACGACTTCCATCAGTTCCTGGGATGTAAAATTCTCAGCAGCAATAAGTTCCAAGCCTCTGAACTATTGCTGCTTTTCTTGCTCAATTACTGCATGCATTTCGAGATCAAGTTCACTCAAATGAAGATCTACACAGTTCCGCTTGCCCTTTGCAAGAAGTGATTTATAAGTTAACTATAGAAATGCAATAAATTTATCGCCTTCAGTTAAAGAGGTCCAGTTCGACCAGAGCATCCTTGTTATTGGAACCTATACTTTTTGTACAACCATCCGAATATTTTTATTGGAGGAGACATACAGGGTTTTGGGACCTTCATATCTCTGTACCAGATCTGTTCCTTCATCTGAAATAACATTTTACAGTACCTTTTCTACAATTGAAATCTCAAGTCTGGCTTCAATAAAAAAAAATGTTATTGAATCCAGAAATGCTAAATTCCACTCATTATCAAGGTTCTTTTTGTTTGAGGGTTTCTTGCTCCAAGATGTGAGCTCTATCGCCATTTCTTTAAGTTCATGAGGTTTTTTTAATTATCTTATTAGGCAGAAAACAAAAAGTGTTTTGTATAATTTTGGGAGGTCACTGTAATTTTTGTATGCTACTTGTTCCATGTTTTTTTTTGGATTGGAAGATGGGAACGCACGGTTAGAATAGCAGCGTGTTGGATTGTATGGTCTGGTCACACTTTACACATTTACATGCTTCAACTGCAGGACCACTAAGAGACGACTCTGAGAAGAAATGTTTTGGATTTCTAGTAACCATGATTTAATGGCCAGAGTCGCCATTAACTTCTCTCGTGAACCCAATGATCACCAAGGGGTTTCTGCAAGAAACTCATTGTCTGCATATCTTGCAATAATGCTTTTCTATACTCTAAAATATTGCATACATATTTACAAAAGGGTCATCGCCACAACAACAACATCAGACACAAGTCCACTTCTTATTATTCTAGAGATTCCATGTTGGCACACGTTAAAAGAACATTGGAAAAAGAAAGCTGGTTGGGTTGAATGCCCATTCTTGTGATTTAATTGAAGAGCGACCATGCCTCCTCAAGGGATCCATGGATGGCATGAGTAACCTATAGTAACGACAGTCCATGAACAAACATCTCACTCAGAAATTCGATCGAAAAATATGTGAGCATCCTACAGGTTCTCTACATGTTGCCACGAAACATGGTTTCATTAAATTCCCGCTTGTCGATGTGAACATGAATGAGCATTCCATATTGTAAGGATTTGTTCTTAATGCATGATTTCATTAGGGAGACATAGGCATTAGAGTCTATGTCTTGTATGATATTGGAAGTATAGAGTGATTCCCTCAAACGACCATCTTCAGATTTTCTTAAAATTTGTACCATTTCTACTTACTGTCATCGTCATGTAAATTGAGGAGGTCAATAACGCCTTGATTTAAGTTTAAGTTGTAATGATAGTTTAACTAATACCAATGATCGTTTTCATTGTATTGTAGTGAGGCTAATTAGAAACTTTTCAACAATTTCCAAGCAAAGTTCTAAGAATTTCAAGGAATCTGGCTTTGCCATATTTCATAAGAAGAGTATAAGGATAGTTTGTAGTCAATGACGTGGGATCCCAAACGGTGGGGGAAGGTGGTTTTCACCCAGCCCACCAGGGATCAAATCCCACCGAGACATGGCCTGCTGTGATAAGGCTCAAAGGGTAGATGCCCCTTGGATAGGCTACTGCCCCTTGTCGGGATTGGAGTCCAGGACGTCTCGGCCCTTGCTGAGTCACAAGTTTCTGGTATATCCTGGCTTCCTGGTCCTGACCCAGGTAATCCCGACGAGTTACCGATTTCCCTACTTAAAAAAAGAAGAAGGATAGTTTGTATTACACTTTGATTTATGCAAATTTTATTTCCTCATATCATATATGAGGATGAATGAATATGTTTTTTTGGTAATACATTTTAAAGTATCGATATGACATGTTTTGTTGGGACCAGTTTTAAGGATAATATTTCAATTTTCTATTATTATGTTGTAAGAAGCATCCATGCACATTGTAGCAAAAAAATATAAATGTCCTAGTAGAGTGTGTTTAGTCATGAGTGGATCCAAGTTTGGTCGTGACAAAGTGTTGAGACACAAATGGATCTAAGGGTTAGTTGCATGGTGTTTAGATACAACCTAGTGACATTAATGTCAATACGATATATGTAACATGTTTGTTTAATTATAAATGTTAATTTTTCAGCATGTTAACATTGCATGCTATGTCTACCATGTTTATTGAATTTCCAATGTTAATTATCTATCACATGGTTGTGGTAGGTTGCTAAACACACTTTGGATTTTGCTTCCATGCTAAGAATTTGACTTTGCATCATTGGATGGGGTTGGGACATCACATCCAATGAATACAACTTCAACCCCCTTGGGATGAGTGTAAAGTCCCATGGGTGCTTCATGCTCACCATTGTTATATATGGTTCCCATGAGTGAGTATCCAGTACCGTATTGAGCAGTATTATGAAATATATTTATCCTTATTGCTAACATGACTAATACTTTTCTACAAAGAGAAGCATATATCCATATATTAACCACATGATATTAGTTTTATTATAGTTAACTCTTATATATAGTTTGTGGCCTCATGGATATACTTATCTAGATCTATGACCATTTTAGAGTTATGATCTAACTATAATAGGCATTTATCATGGAGTCTAAATATTTTGTAATTTACTTTTATGGAGTTTATTCTAGTAAATAATATTGTTACTATTGGGAGGCATAAGCCCCCCTCCAAGTTAAATAAAATCCATTGGTATAGTCATTGCAATGGACTTCATTGTGACTTTTGCTCACTCATATCCTTAACCATGCTTGTAAAAATTTAATACAATTATCATTTGAAAAGCAACTAAAAGATCCCAACATTTGTCACATGTTGCCACTAAATAAGCCAAACATTAAAATTTAAAGAGAGGGTTAACATATGTGTGCAATATGTCTAAATTAGCTAACTAAATTAGATAACTACTTCACAATGTTGATCTCTTTAAACATAAAATTAATTCTTGATTGTGTAAGCTAACACTATACCCCAATTGTATCTATGATAATCTTATTGTGTCATAACCTTTTTAGCAACACTAAGAAAATTGTTAATAAAGACTTTCATTTTTCCATATGGAAGGTTGTGCATTCCAATATATTTATCTCAACAATGTATTTATCAATCTTGTGATGTGGCCATTTCCATGATTTTTTTTATTACATGACACCATTAAGAGGAGAGTTTGCTCAACAATGCTTAAGAGAATGTCTTGATTTCTTATAACTGGATATAATTTAATAATTTCAACTTCAACAATAATATTAAAGTAAAAATTAGATATTACTAAGCTAGAATAGTATTGTACCAACAATCTTATATATAAAAAATAAAGATAACATAGAACTATTTTTAGAGTACTTACCAAACACAAATACAAATCATAATAACTAATGTAAAAGTGTAGTAGTAAACTTTTATCTAACTTGGAAAGAGATCAAAATAATGATAATCTCAATTTAAAAAAAATTTGCTATCTAACTATAATGATATACATTTGTTTTTTAAATATTTCAAACTAATACTAACAAAGGATTTAAAAATGAGTTTGTCATACTCATATCCATTATTTTACTCTTAAAAAATTAGTAATTTAATGTACTCCCACTTTTATTTTAATGCGTTGAATGAATAGTAAGTAAAAGAATTTAGACTAATATGTTATTTCTAGAATTCACTTTTTTTATTTATATATATAATTTTAAGTTAAAAAAAAAAGAAGAAAAGTGTTATAAAATTAAAAGAACTTTTAGGGTTTCAAATTTAGGAAAATGACTCTATAATAAAGTAAATACTATAAAGTCATGTTCTAACTAGAACATGGTTCGTTCTTGATAAAAATGGAAAAAGTTATGGAAAGTGCATTCACAAGGGGTCTCTTTCCCTAAACATGAATCCTAAATTGGATTCATGTTTTATAATGGAATTCAAGATTAATGTGTAACTTCAAATTCATTTAGTGTATGCTTATACTAAACTAAGAAGTCTCATAAATGTTTTGTTTTGAAACAATAGTTAAATAAATGTTTTAACTACATTTTTATAATAATAATAATAATAATAATAACAAAGTTTATTTTTATTCAACATACTATGTTTAATTTAATATACAACAGTTTTTGTTACAATTTTACAAGTTTTCTATTCACTTTCAAATTTGTCTTAATTATCTACCTTAAATTTTCCTTAACATTGTTTTTTTTGGGGACCTTTGATTTCTATAGTGTCACATTTTTTTTTAGGATAAAGTAAATAAGTTTATAGAATAAACTTAGTAGTTTATTTGATAGGTTTAGGACACAACTGACTACATACTGAACTACTTAATTTGGTTGTGTGACTAGAATAAAGGGTTTAAATATTCTCATCAAAATATGAACCTTGTTTGATGTGGTTTACACTTAATAAAACCAATAGATGATGATGAATTTTTCCATAAGACTACACCATATCTTAGCATGCATTGTGTGTTCAATGTTGAATTGCCTATTCTTGAGTTGTGACTTTACTTGCAACATACTACAATCATATTTAATTGGTATAAAATCTGATATATTCCATCCTTGGTTGATAGATGATGCATAAGATATTTATTTATTTCATGTTATTGATATAGGAGGCTTCCTTCATTAGTCCAAGTCGTAAACGATGGATTAGATTGAAGCATGATTCCTTTAACTATATTATCAATCGATGGAAAGTTATTTTTCTCCAAGGAAAGAAAACTATTAAGAATTTGCACTTACAACTAAAAAGGTTGACATTTACATGGCTTATAAATTTTTAAATTGACAATAGCATTGATTTGTTGACATTGTAATTTTACATGGAAATCAATAGCATTACTCCAACACCAACATTATCATTATCTTCACCAACATTTTAAATAATTCTAATAATGTCTTGATGCAAATATCCTCAACATGGATTTACATGAAAAATCCCCACTTCTAGTTAAAGTTTGTGTGCATAGATAGAGATGCGTGGTAGTGTTATAAAGATTTACATAATAACCATATTTGAATTTTGAACGCATATATAGAGATGTCTGGAAGTGTTCCTATTTGTTTATTTAGTGTTGAATATAAAGCTCATCATTACTGTTGTCATCATCACCGTTAATGGCATCGTAATCATCATAGTAATTTTCATCATCATCCTCATAATCATTGTCATTGTGCTCGTAACCATCATCGTTTTTGTCATCATCATATTCATCATTCATGTCATCATAGTCATCATCATTATCATCACCATCATCATCATCATCATCATGATTACCAACATTTTCATTAGTTTTTCATGAAATCAAGTTATAAATCCTATCATTACTTTTAACCCTGCCAATTCAGAATGCTTTTTTAGGTTAATTTTTTGAAATTGATCTAATAATTGGTGCTAAAGTGGATGCATAATGCACATAGAAAACCTAACAGGAGGAAAATTTAAAAATATTTGATTTGGGATGATAAATTTGATGTGATTTGTGTCCACTTTATCACCATTGATATAATTCCCTGACTTTACACATAGACAAAAAATCACAAGGAGAATTTAAATGTAATTGATTTGGGATGATAAAGTGGGCACAATTTGCATCCACTTTAACACCATCCTGATATAATGCACCTAGTTTTGTACCTAAACAACATGTCATAAGGAGAATATACATGTAATTGATTTGGGATGCTAAAAAGGACTCAATTTTTGTCCACATTATCACAATCCCGATAGAATATGCCTCATTTTTGTCATATCCATCATCATCACCATCATCCATGTCATTATGATACTCATTCTAATTTTCATCATCATTGTCTTTGTTAATGTCATCATTACATTCATCATCATTGCCATTATTAACATTATGATCCATATTGTCATGATCATTTTCATCGTCATTGTAAAATCACATCATAACCATTCTCATAATCTTTGTTGTCATCATTCCCATTGTCATCATCGTCATTTTCATCATGGAATGTGCAGTAGTATGGAATCTTGGGAATAACCATGCATCCTCCATTACATTGTTAAGGATTGCATCATTTCCATTCTCAACATCATCATCATTATCATCATCGTTTTCATATATAATTATTATTGTTATCATATAATCACATTGTCATCATCATCATTCTCATCATAATCATCAACATTATCATTTCCATTGTCATCATTTACATCTTTATTGACATCTTCATTGTCATCTTCATCACTGTTGTCATCATCACATAATCATATCATCATTATTACCACCACCACCACTACCACCACCACCATCACTATCATTATCATTTTCATTGTCATCATCATCATCATTTCCACTTTTATCATTTTCGTCATCACCTTCATTGTCATCGTCGTTGTAAATTTAATCATCGTCATCATCGTCATTACCATTGTCATTGTCATTGTAAAAATCATTTTCATTATCATCACCATCCCCATAATCATCTCCATCACCATCCCCATCATTTTCATAATCATATTCATTTAATCACACCATCCTCATCCTCATTGTCCTCATTGTTGCCATCATCATCCTCATTCATGCAACCATTTTCATTGTTATAATCATTGATGACAATGATGATCAACATAGTTACGGTCATGATGATTATGATGATAATTATCATCAACATAAGGATCATTATCATCATCGTTTCCATCATTATCATCATCATCAAACTAGTCATTATTGTAATCATATTCATATAACGACATGATTTTCATCATGATCATCATCATTGTCATTGACATCATCATCGACATAATCATCCTCATCATCATCCTTGTTGTCTTCATTCATGTCATTTTTTATGATGATGACCTAGATGATGATGATGACAATGACCTAGATGACAATGACAATGATAATGATTATGATGATGAAAATTATGCAATATTAAGAATTGGAAAGATTTTCCAAGGTCATTGGCATCACCGTCGTCATCATGATCATGATCATGATTGTTGTTGTTGTCATCATTATAATTGTCATTATCATCATAATCATCAATCATTTCATCATCGTTATCATCATCATCGCTTTCACCATCGTCCTCATCATTATTATAGACATTGTCATCAGCTACTCATAATTACCTTTGGCATAAGAAATAATATCAACCCAAAATATGTAATTAATGGAAAAGGGTCGTGGAGGACATATATGATCTATGCATGAGAAATAAAAACTCTATTTTGGGATATGATGATCATCATCATTGTCATTTCCATCTTCACCATCATCATCATCATCTTCATTAACATCGCCATTGTCATTGTAAATATCATCACCATCACCACATCATCATTGTTGTTGTCATTTTCAACATTGTCATTGTCCTTATTGTCATCATCATCAATGATATTATCATCTTCATCATATTATTTATGAATATCAAGATCATTATCCTCACCGTCATCTTCAACATCTGGGCACAAAATTGGATTCAAAAGTGGTAAAAAACCTAGATTTAAATGAGGATGCAAACATGGATGAAAAAGTGGAATCATAAGTGGAATAAAAAGTAGGTGCATAATGGGGTGGAATGAAAGTGGATGCAAAAAAGGAGGCAGTCATGGATGTAAAACTAGATTAAAAAAGAGGCATAAAATTGGATGCAACCATGGGTGCAAAATTGGATGCGAAAGAGGATGCAAAAAAAGTATATGTAATACTAGATGCAAAACTAGATGCAAAACCCAACGTAAAAGCCGATGGAAAAGTGGATGCAAAAATGGATGCACAAAGGGATGCAATAGTTGATGTAAACCTAGACACAAAAAATGATACAAACATGGTTCCAAAAGTGGAAGAAAAAATGGGTGCAAAAGTAGGCACAAAAATGGGTTCAAATTACGGCACAACAAAAATGGATGCAAAAGTGGACATAATAGTAGAAGAAAAAAGGACACAAAGATGGAATAGAATGAGATGTAAAAAAGGATGTAAATGTGGGTGAAAAAGTGGACTCATAAGTGGATGCAAAAGTGGAAGAAACTAAATTAGATGCAAAACTAGACACAAATCAAGATGTAAACCCCAATGCAAAACTTGATGCAACAGGGGATGCAAAAAGGGATGAAAAAATAAAGCATAAGTAAATGCAAAAGATGATGTAAAAAAGGATGTAAAAGTAAATGCAAACATGGTTGTAAAAGTGAAGGAAACAATGGACAAAAAATGCGGTGCAACAAGTGTATATAGGAAAACTGGGCACAAAATTATGTGTAAAACTCGTTTCTAAACTTGATGATAAACTCGACACAAAAATTGACGATAAATACGACGCTAAATCCGATGTAATTTACGTCGAATTTAGTGTCGGATATGGAAAAATGGTGCAAAAAACAACTAACATAGCACCAATCCAAGAAATTGTTCCGACTTGACCAAGACAATTAAGAAAAACACATTGAAAATGGGTTTAGACACAAAAGAAGGGAGAGAAAAGGGACGTTAATCACATGGTTTTGTTGTAGTGTCTCTTTTACTTTCCCGAGTTTTTCCCACAAAATTGCATCCCTTCCATTAAGATTATAGATTGGAATTCTTGCCTTTTCAATATATGAATAATCATGAAATCTAAAATACTTCTTCATTTCTAACAACCATGCCTATGCTTCTTAACCTATCTTGCTTTCACCATAAAATGTGGGAGGTATTGCTTTCCTAAACTCTCCTTGTGGGACCGTGTTGAATTTATTTATTCTAGATCTGTTGGGCATATTCCTTGGCCTATTATGAGAACTTTAGGAATAACATGAGTTACTAGAAGAAAATATTGACGAAGATACCCTACACTTTCTGCTTGCAGAACTCTTTCTTGGAATCAAGTTCCTTTTCTTGGAGAGACCCATAGAGAAACTCTCTCAATTTCTCCCTTGTTTTCCCACATTGCTTGGGTTGGACCCTAGATTATCTCATTGCTGCATATCCATGAGACTTTGAAGGATAAAACAATTATTCTAGTTATTCTATTCTTGAGCTTTAGTCAATCTTTCATTGAAACTCCATATCGTTTCCATCAAATTCTTAGAGGTAATTTTCTCTCTTCTTCCATCAAATCTAGTTCTTGAATGATCTTATTGCATATTTTCTCCAAGAACATATTCCTAATACTCATAAGGATTCTGGGAATCGTTCATGGTTACCATTTTTCTTGTGGAATTCCTTCCTCTACCAAAACTGTTCAAACTGTCTGTTGCAAATTTAGTGCATCACAAAATATTTATTAGACATCTTAGAAATACTTATGTAATGGCTCACAAGGCATCAACAAATGAATTGTATAGAAATGGTTTATGCATGTTGCCAAACAATATTATTGTCCATCCTTTTCCATCTGAAATTTTTAACCTTATACTAGTAGTCTGAATTAATGGCCATACATCCTTGACCTAAAAGTTATAATTCTTTGTTATATAGTTATGGGTTTTGTTCCAAAATAACCCTAGTGAGGTAACTGAAGATTTTCTTTCCACTTGTAAATGTAGGTTCCGACAAAAACAACCTAAGAATTACAACATTCTACTATGATACCACTTTGTCACATCCCCAATCGTCTAAGTGATTTTCTAAGATGATGGGGAACTCCTTTAGAATCCTTAATTACCCCAATACCAATTTGGAATACAAATTTTTTACCTATTACATCAGAATCCCGACTTCATGATTTCCCAAAACTCCTGTACAAAGTGATTAATAGTCTATCATGCTTAAACAAATATTTGAATTGGCCTAATAATAAGTCTAAATTTTATAACCACATTGATATTTTAATATACTGAATTATCAACTTAACTCCACTATCCCTACTCTTTCCTATCGATTTCGACCTTTCTGTACATCGAAATCGGAAGTGGAGACCAAAAGTGAGTAAACTCTTCATCATCAACTTCACGACCCTGATGCCTCAACTTTGGTCTTTGAAACTCGAAACATGCAATAGTGTTCCAACCAAAACCGACCCAAATTTTTTACTCCAACACTACCAATGTCTCAAATCAAAAGTCAACACCGTGTGTCTAACTTACAAATGAACTGTCCAATGTCTCGACCCTAAAAATACGAATGTCGCATTGAAATGTGGGCACTAGGTCAATGGCTCATATTAAATCAGAATGAAAAATCAATGGTTGTGATTGCTCCAATTCTCATAGGCCAACAGTTAGTCATTTTTCCAGCTTTTGTCCATTGCATTACCCTAACCATTCAAGCATCAAAATTTGAGGGTGAAATTCTTTCCTTGGAAAATTTCGATCATGGAACTTTGGCCCTATTGTCTGCAAGCCTTCACAATTACCCCTAGATTGGTTCCTTATGGAATTACAGTGTGCATACAAGCTTCTTTCTTCCACGACATAACTATGCAAGGTTCACAACTTAGGAAATACGACTAACCATGCACATAAGGAATTCAATCCACCTAACAATCCAACTGATGCATATAAATTGTTCTTTAACACAAATTAATCAAAACATAAACCAAAAAAAAGTATAACTCTATCACATCCATGAAGAACTATTGTATTAATATATTCAACCTCTATGAGTCAATCCATTCTTCATGAAATTAAAATAATTCAGAATATAAATATGTACATAAATAACTTGATTCACAGCTATTAACCATATTCACCGATAATTCAAAGCACGTAAACAAATTGAATATTCCCGAATAGTGCATGGACATATAAACACCAAAGAAATACTTATCTTCAAGAAATTGTTCAGCAACTCCCTATGTGAGTGCAACATCCCACCCAACTGTAGGTGTCTTCTTGGCCTATATGATTTTATCTCTCAGAGACCACCCTCGAGTTGGGTTATGATATCCATTAGAGAGGAACTAGAAATACTCACTCACAACCTAAACCAAAACCATCCATGTTCAACTAGTATCATATTGGGTTTATCAAGCATACATGAAGAGAAAAAAAGGGAATTATAAGCCAGTGAGTTTATTAACCAAAAAGATACATGCATCTCACTCAGTTCATGTAGTCATATACACGTAATACCTACCACACCCAACACGAGGAATAACCCCTTCACTGCTACATAGTTCCTCAGGAAACCCTTCCCTCCATTGCTAGTCAGGATGGACATAGAAAGGTTTCAACTGGTAACTTTAGATATTTTCACCCTCACTGGGTTTATAAATCCATTCCACCCCCCTTATTCTCCCTAACTCATGATTCTATTGGATTTTTTACCCCCATAACACACTAGGTTCAATTGTGTGGCCCCAATTGATAGGTCGTTTGCCAATATTTCCTCATCAGACGACTCTTGATACTACCCCCAATAGTGTGTGTGATCCTCACTTGCTAATATGGGTGTGCTCTCTATGTTTCTTCCTACATGTAGAGCTCAGGGAGTCACGTGCATGACGATAATTCCCATCCATTCTCCTCCCACTATGTATTACTCTCCAACATGGGGATGAGAACAAAAATCCATGAAGTAATTCACTTATGAGTCAAGCAATGAAAATACATAACCTATCACACCCATCACAACACTCTTTTGCAGTTTTTATCAAATTCTTGAGTTAATTCCTCATCTACTCTCTTAGAACAACATTTAAGAACAATTATAGAAGTGTACTTGGGAAACTACTTTCCATTTATGGAATATGGCTTCTCAAGGTGACACTTGGAAATGTTGGATTGGAATCCCACAATCTCCTCACCTCTCCCTAGTGGGTATCATATCCCCTCATTTATGTTTCCTCCATATTTATCCTTGAACATTTTATTTGCATGATATAAATATTTACATATTTACATCTTCCATGATTGCAAATCACATAATACTTGCCTCTATATACCGATCATTTACTAGTGGGGACTTGGACTTGAGCTCATCGTTAAGAATTATACATCACATAGATACAACATTTACATTACATGCCAATATAACATGGATCAAAATGGGGACATTACAGTTGCTTCACATTCACGATTCCTTTCAAACACCTTTTACTTCTTTGAACATCTACTAATATAAGTTCGACTTCATAATTTTGAAATTAAAAGAGCATGCTAAAATTAAAAATGCATGTGTATTATTGAAACAAATATGCACTTATAAGAATGTGTGTATTAGGAATGATTAGGTGTTTCTCTATGTATAAAAACCCAAAAAAAATAGTGTAAGTGTTAACAATTAAATCTTGCATACATGCAAAATTTAGGATAATCTTGCAGAAAGGAGTCATCAGCATACAAAATGTATCTCACCAAAGAAATACTCATTAGATCCAAAAATTAATATGAGCATTAAAAATATAAATGTAGTCAAAATGGAAAATCACATGACTAAAAGCATTCAAAACCTACACTATTAGCATGACTTATTTGTACAGTAACCTGCACAAGATTTCTCTCGAAACTTGGATGATTATAAATAAAATGGGACGACATATTTACACAGTGGATTGAAGTATCATAAAAACTCTCTCAGATCCAAAATTTGAATAGGGAATCATAATATGCTTGGGAGCATTGAATATCCCCTCTCATGTACTTGGGATACCAATTCAAAGGATGGAGTGTTCACATATGGATCTAGATGTTTCTTGGACACCCTTTGGACTATAATAGGAAGCCATGGGCATGCATTTCATAGGAATATATTAGAGAAAAGTTATGTTGTTGGAATCACATTGAGAGATCCTCTTTCAATCTCATTCCTCCCCCATATTAGCATACACAAAGCTCCATTTCCCTCTTCCGTTAAGAGGAAAGCGTTTCTCCATTGTTCTCTCCTAGTTATCTTGCAATTATTTGGACAAAAAGGACTTACCTAATGGATATTGTTGGCTTCCATTTAATGATTCACGTCCTAGGTGACACTATTGTATATAGCTGAACCATTGGGAAATAAAAACATGGTTTCGAAATTTTTTGTTCAAACCTCTTTGGTTTATATCTTACCCCTCTCTTTAGTTCAGTTTATTTCTTGTTTACCTTTTGGTTTTTGTTACTAATCAGGAGTTTACTTGGACATTTCAGGGTTAGTTCTTTATTTCTAAAACACAAAAATGGGCCCTTCTTGCATCCTCAAATATACTCTCACTGTGGGAAGTTTATCCACCTAGTGGCTATTTTTCCCACAACAATGTTTATGGAAACTCCGCTATTTTTTTTGTCCATTTTATGTTGAATTGGTTGTATTTTTCTAGGTAAGTAATTTCTAGTGTTGTGCAATTTTAAGAGTTTGAATTCCAACCTATCAACAGACAACATCCAAAATCCCCCTTCCTAGAGAAAAAATATTATTAATAGCAGGGATACTGGGATCTTGTATGTGCTATATCATATGGCTATCACTTGGAAAAACATGGTGCTTGCATGGTTAACCTACTTTGTAACCCACCCGGTAAATTTGTGTGACCTTTCTTTTATTGTACTTGTGATATGTGTGTGACTGTATGTGGAATACACATGTAACTTTTTCTTTTAGTTTCTTATTATCTCATTTTTCCATAATCATCTATAGTCTGAAAGGTTTCTTAATGATTCAAAATATATAACTCACATGTAGTATAATTTTCTTTAGTAATTAGATAACTGATCCCAAGATAGGTAGTAAAGAATTGAATTCTTGAAATCTATAAGATGAAATACTTTGAGCCTTTCAACGGACCTCTTAGTACTCACAAGCGGCTGAATAATTATGCTTTCCATCTCATTGAAATTGTTAGTCTAGGCAATTAGATTTGACTATCTTTAGTTGCAAATATTTTGCTTCTTCCTTATTTCTTTATTTTATGCGAGGTAGTTTATTTCACTTTCCTCATACAATCAAATGACCTAAAGAATATTTTACATGAAGTACGCTCTTTCCCTTGCACTTCTAGTGCTCTTGGAAAATAAAAAAGGGTGGTAGGTTTGAAATACCTCGTTTGCACACTTTGACTTCATTATGCATATTTGAGAAATTATCATTTGCTTAATATTTGAAATAGAGTAGATTCCCATGCATCTTTACTTTATTATATTTTAGTTAGTTGTGAATTTCAAATCCATTTTGTTAAGATTTTAATAGTTATACAAGATCTAAAATTTTTTAGCATCATAAGATCATAACCATATGCAAAAGGATCACTAAAAGAAAGACATGCACAACCACACAAAAGAACACATACATTTATACTAGGAAACCATCGTGGGGGAGAAAACCCAACAAAAGTTTCTCGATATAGAATTCAACCAAGTATAGTGTAATAGCCCAAGAATAAGACTTGTAAGACACCAAGACTAAGACTTGATTGCTTCCTCTCTCCCAGATGGACTTCTCCTTCTCTCTCAAGTGAACTTGCTTGAGTTATGAGTGTGTCAAAATAATGGAGTAACCTCCCCTATTTATACTAATCAGTGGAGAGTCATAATAACCTAACAAATCCAATTTCTCCTCCCAATCAAGGTCGACTTGCCTTGGGAGAATTAAAATTATATTTTAATAATACTTTTGTGGGTACTATTGAGCCTTCTTACAACGAACGTTTTACCTCAAGGATTTACATGACCAAATACATCAATGAAATCCGTAATTAGAGGAACAACATCTATGAAGAGAGGAATAATAATAATGATACAAAATTGAATATCTTCTATAGTTACATTTCTTTAACACTCCCTTTTAACAAGGAAGGTATTATATATCACAAAAACACATATGTACAATTGACTGGTAAGTCTATACGTCATAGGAGGTTTTCATAACTATATCAACATTATCATCATACATGGAACATCATCATCAAGGAGCATCACATTTTGAGCATCATATCATGGGAACATCATCATGAGAATTGAATCTCGATACATCATCACGAACATCACATCTAGGAACATCATCACCAACATCACATATCGACACATCATCACAAGAATCACATATTGAGAAATCATTGGCACATCATCATGAGCATCGCAACACAACACATCATCACAAGCATCACATCTCGCCACATCATCACGAGCATCACATCTTGATACATCATCACAAGCATCACATCTTGACAAATCATCATGAGCATCACATCTCATCATATCATCATGAGCATCACATCTCATCATATCATCATGAACATGACATCTAGACACATCATCACGAGCATCATATCTTGGCACATCATCACAATCATCTATAGCATCATCATCTCAAGAAAGCATCATCATCTTGAGCTTGCATCATCTCGAGCATCACCTATAATATCATTAGTATAGAAATACTGAGCTAAATCACGCACAACATAAACAATGTTGGAACATAATCATTCACAATTGAATGTAGGACCACTCTCATCAAGAGAGTACTATTGTTCATAGGACCATCCTCATGCTGTAAAATCTAGGACCACTCTCTACATGATATTGTTCTTGTATGTAATACCATCCTCAACTAGGATACTATTGTCCAAAAATGATTGCAGGATATCTTTTGAAAATGAATGCAGGATCACTCTCATCAAGAGAGTACTATCATATGTAGGACCATCCTCAACTTATAAGTCCTAGGACCACTCTAAACAAGAGAGAATTCTTGTCTATAGGACCATCCTTAGCATGTGAATTCTAGGATAATATTGTCCTGAGATGAATGCCATATCTCATATGCAAATGAATGCAGGACCACTCTCTACATGAGAGTATTATCATCTACAGGACTATCATCATCTTGTAAGTGCTAGTACCACTCTCAATAGGACAGTTTTCTTGTATGCAGGACCATCCTCATCATGTGAGTTATAGGATACTATCGTCCACAACTGAATGTTGGATCTCATCCACAAATGAATGTAGCACCACTCTCCACATGTGAGTACTATTGTTTGTAGGACCATCGTTATCCTATAAGTGCTAAGACCACTCTCAACATGAGAGTGTTCTTATCCATAGGATCACATCTCGTTGGGATCTTCCTATTCTAAGATATGACCAACCTATATTCCTTCTGGATATGTCACCAACCATGTTGGGGTCTACCCTTGGAGATAAGATCAGTCATACTGGGATCGAATCTCAGTGATGTCACCAACCATGTTGGGATCTACCCATGAATATAAGACTAGGATATCTATATAGGGATTCATCATTCTTCTCGTGTACATTCATAACTTCATTATTCTTCTTGTGTACATTCATAACTTCATCATTCTTCTCTTGTGAATAGAGTATGAATCCTAACCATGTGAATAAAGTAGTTGAAGTCAAACATGGAGGATACTGTTAGAGTATTGGTTAAGGAGGTGTATCCATAACCAACAAAAGGGAAAATACCAAGATGGAAAGTGGATCTCGAGGTACTATCCATAGCTCTAGGTCTCCATCTCGAAGTAACATTAGCTGTTACTGATAAGAAACCATTTGTGAGAAGGAAGGCATTGATGGATCTTTCAACGGGTCACATGAGTAGACTAGTAGACTGGATGAGGCATGATGGCGTAGATAAATATCAGATATGGGAAAAAAACAAGTAAGGAAAATGATAGAATGACCGATTGAGGTTACAGATCCTTGAATAGTGAGAACACCGCAAAAGGTCTCTCAAGGTAGCTGTAGAGTCAAAATAAACAACTAGACATATCTACAATGTACTGAGACATTATCAGTTTTCTCATGTATTTGGAACAAGTGATCACTGGAGGAATATTGACTCAGAGTACAAGTTGAAACTGGAAATCCAAAACTAGGACCTAATTGTTTGAAGACCTAGGCTAGTGCTTTGTTCAAGGATAAAAGTGGACTTTCTTCCAAACAACTTATAATTTGTAGATATTATTTCCTTCCTTTATTTGTTGTAAATTTTTAACAATTCCAAGAAAAAAAACTCAGGACCTTCTTCATTGTTGACAATCTTGAAGAAGATATAGAATAATTCTTGATAAAACACCGATCCATGGATTTTATGAGCCTGAATTAGTAAGTTCTTGATGGAGTTCTCATAATTTGAGAGTATGAAAACAACAGAGGAAACTCTATGGGGGATCTTTTCATAAAATTAGTCTCCAAATTCTGAAAAAGTATAAAACAATCCAAAGGAGAACTCTCTTAGTCTAGGAGAAGTAAGGTATTCCATTTTTTGTAATTAGTCGGCAAGGTCTGAAAAAGGGGTAAAATATCACCATATCAATTCTCCTTCAAGAGAAAGCATAAATCCATAGTTTAACGAGTGTGAAGGAAAGCAAGATCACTCATGTTGTTCCATTTATTTATGAGTAAAGTGAAACCAACAATAAAAGTGATGCTTTTGTACTAAAGTTTTAGCGAGTATGAGGATGGCATAAAGAACACTTGTAATATTTTTCATGGTTTAAACTAGAGCATGAAAAGGAAAAAGTGTGGCTCAAATAGGTTCATTTTTCATAAATTTAGTCTCCCAGGCCCGAGAAAGAGATAAACCTATACCTATGAATACTCTTCTAGCCATTGTGAACTATAGTATTCATTTTTAGAATGTAATCCACATGGTATGGAAAAGGGTTAAAATTATACCGATGTGGATGATCTTTCAATCCATTTAATGAGTTTGAAAGAACAAGTAAACTCGGTAATCTAGTCTTTTTTCAGGAGTCAAACTTGAGCTAAAAGGTAACTCCATATGATGGGATCTTGATAAAGAAGGAGGCCAAAAAAAAGAAAGAGTACGAGGCTCGTACTTTCGCATGTAATATAAACTAAGAAGGCTTTCGAGACCTAGAAACTAGAAACATGGAAACCATAATGATAATAAAGTTTCTAACTAGGGTGATCCATGTTATGTAGGCTCTAGTCCATTGAGGAATGGAAATCATTGAAGAGTACTAGGAGGTTAGAAATCATATTCCATGGATAAAAGTGGATCCTACAACTTAAAATGGGATAAATTATAGATGCAATATGCAGTATGACGATATCCTATCCTATATGTCGTGACATAATATACGAATTTCCATCCAAACGTGTGAAAAGAACCTGAAAATTTGTTTTAGTCATCCAAATCTAGGAAAAAAAAACATTAGTTATATGATTCAAAATCGAAAATAAACTATACAAAGTGGGTAAAAATATGATTTTTTAAACCATAAATAGTAACTTTTATTAAAAAACTAAGTTATTTGCATTTTTAACTTGGAGTGGGAAAAGGAGACCTAGATATTCAATTGCTCGGTGTGATTGATCTAGTGGACCAATTTCGTAGCCGCAAGCTGCAGGTAGACCTTCTCTCTCTCCTCTTCATTTTCATACCATTCATTTAATGTTTTACTTGCAATTTTTGTGTTTTGATGGGTTATAAAAAATGAAAAACATTATACACGAGTGGTAGTTTATGAGATAGCGTATGTAGTGCCCATCCTTTCAAGACGAGCACTTAAGTTCTGTCATTTTCTACTTGTATCAATTTAGCTCCTAAAGAGCTGATTTGTAAGATAATACCATAATTTATTTATTGTTTACCATGGATTTTTTATTATCAAAAGTTTCTCTTTAATTCAATTTAAAGGATCTATATAAGTTTAACTTGATAAGATATTTCTCCTAGCATGGGATTTTCATTGGCATTTTCATTTGGTTCATAATTTTAATAGTATTAGGAATAAAGCCATAATTCTAAGGGCATTAGGAATAAAATAAGATAAAATCATTGTTCATTTGGATTTTTGAGTACCAAAATTTAGAGAGTTTTAATCAAGTAGAAAACCTGTTTTCTTTTGCATATTATAGTATGCTCATTGCTCTCCTGTAGTTGCTCATTGCTGGAAAACCTTAGCAGCCAAACTAGATAAACCACCCTGCCATTCAGCTCATTGTGCTAGCCCTAGGAAATATGATAATCCGAATAGCATTTTCTAGCCCCCGAGCCCATGGATTTTCTAGCCCCCGAGCCCACAATCTGATAGTCCGAATAGCATACTTCCATAGTTTAGGATCCCTCCATCCGTAGTTCATAGTTCAATATCCATGGTTCAATTTTCCTTCCTGCTTCGAGTTTCCCACCCCTTCAATCCCTAAGTTAACCCCCTCCTTGGTTTTCTTCCCTTCTCATCAAAATCCTAAGTCATATTCTTCCTCCACAAGGAAAAAAAACCCTTCAATCCTCCCCCAAGCTCTTCCTTATATACCATTTTATACCTTCAATATCCTTCTTGCTTACTCCACCGTCCTCCCAAAAATTCAATACGATGGCTCACTTTACAATCTAATTCAAAATAAAATAGTATTTCTGTTGTACTTTTGTTTCTCAAGCAGATCAATGGTATTGGGAATAGTTAAGTTTGAATTTAATGGGTTGAATGTATATCATTTAATGGTTCTCAAATCATTCAATTTTGGATCTTCTTGAGGTGGTGGATCCATTATTAGCTTTGTCCTTTATTTAATATGTTAAATAAAATAATAATTAAATATTCATCCTCTTGACTCTTCCAAATTTGAAGTGGCATATTGATTAATTTACAAAAATCTAAACTTCTATTCTAAATCTGACATGACAATACTTTTATTAATATATTTATTTAATGATTCCTACCTTAACTTACTCAGCACATTTAATAACTAATAAGACTTTTACAAGGATCAATCACTTTTATAATATTAAACTTGGTAAGAGGACATTTTGACGGTTTTGTTATGAATTTTGTAATGGACAAAAGTGTTGTAGTTTAATTATAACATAATAGTAATAGTAATAATAATAATTAAATTAATAATTAATAACAATAATAATAATAGTAATAGTAATAGTAATTGTAATTGAGGGTAAAGACTAATGTCAACATTTATTTGTTTAATTGCTAAGTACCCTAGCAATAATCTAGTACTGTAATGCCCCACTTTTGACCCCGTTTGCATTAAAATGTATATGATGTATATATTGTAATTAATTGTGGTGTGGAGCTAAAGGAAAAATCCCCACCATCGATTTATCATTTTATGTTCCGACGATTAAAATTGTTTCCAAAGGTATATTTCGTGCTAGCCGACACATTATAATTTTTACATCATGTAAATATGCAATTTAATTAAAAACCTAAACCAACTATGTCTATGCAACCATAATGAAAAGGGAATGATTTTTCGAAGGATAATTGTCAATTAATAAACCCATTTAGTTGTCACATATCTTTTGTCTTACTCACCCTTTATCCATTGTCTCATTCAATAACCTTTTTGTCTTATTCCTGTTTCAACTACCAAATTAAATCCTCTGATGTTAGTTGAGGCAGTTATTGCATGGACAGTGGTGTGGCAGGACTATCAGTCCTTTCCCACATTCACACTCCACCAAGGAGCACATTCACCCTCACGTGGGTAGGAAGAGACCAGGACCAATTCTTCATATTTTTCTCACGCAGAGAACTAGGGGGTGATCTTACCTTCATGAATGGGCTGTGTGGGTTCTCATCTTCAGGATTTTGGGTCTCGGACGTTTTTCTCATCACCAGAAATCCACGTTGAGTTCCCAAAAAAATAGATGGAAGTTTCCTGTGCGTGAATCTCATTGTTGGATTTTGCTGTGTGTAGTTACCTTACAGGTTTTGTGGTCTGTGTATACGAATCCATCTCCACGCTGAGAGTCTGTTGCGTCTGAATTCCTTTCCCAATCAGGCTGTGTCTTTCCTATTGTTTTAGTGGACAAATCGTAGCTATTGTTTTCCCCACTAGTGTGGGTTGTTGCTGAGTTGTTTTGGCCACGTTAGGGACAAGAACAACTCTGGGATCGTCTTGCTTAGTCTGAGCTGTGTATCACCATTTTGGCTGCAGTGATGTTTCCATTTTTCTTCCCTAGAGCTGTGAATGGCTTGATTTTGCTGTGTGCATGCAGTGGTTGGTCTTTGGATTATTTTGGAGTGGGAATGAAGGCTTGGTCTGCTTGATAAACCTGGTTTGTTTGAGAGCTTCATAGGCAGATCTAGAGGGATGGCTTTCTTCTCCCCACCCCTTGAATAAAACTGGAAGGGAAGTCAGGTCCTGAGGGACTGTGCAACAGAGAAGGGATTGATTCCTTATGTTGGGTGTGTGTGGGTGTCCTAGAAGTCAGGTTAGTTTTGGTGTAGGTGTCCTTACTATCTTTAGTGAGCTCACCAGCTTAACAGTAAGATTTTTTCCAGCTCCTTGATGGACTGATAAACCCAACTGTGTTGGCTTAGATGAGTTGTGTACCCCTATCTACATGTGAACCTACAGTTTCCCCTTACCCCTTGTGGAATCATGCCCAGATCGGGGGTGGCAATGTTGTCGAGAGGTTAAGGAGCACGCTAGCCTATGGTTGGGTGGAATGTTGCATCAACATAGCTGGTTGCGGGGCGTCCTTCTTCATAAGATAAGTATTCTTGTGCTTAAATACCTGCAAATACATTTGATAATGAATTACAATGAACATGTTTAATGCTTGAATGTATGGGTTTGCTTCTACTGTATGATGAATAATTATTCCTCTATGCATGTTTTACTTCAATGCATTTCAATTTTTATCATAGTAAGTTCATGGGGCTGGTTTCCCGGGTAGATAGCAGTAGTGGTAGTGTCCTCTTTGCCGGTCGGAGGGTTGGGGACGTTACAAGTACACTTTTATCAATACTCTACATACATTTAATGGTTTAATTAATCACGATTAATAGTTAAACAATACATCTTTCCAAAGTTTCTATTTATTAACAATACTTCATATTGATTGAACTTCTTTTAATTTCTTATTACCATGTTTACATACCATTAATTAATAATTTAATTGATTTATTATTACACATATCCAACAACTAAACATCCATTATATGAATTTGATTAATACATAATCATCATATTTTCCTACTACAACTGATACAGTTATTCAACCTATTAGTTATTTCTATATTGATACTAGCATACATGTGCAAAGTGTGCATGTGTGGCCAACGCATGCACATGTCAAAAATGTACTATAAGAAAAATTCATCTAGCCTAGGCATACATGCTATTGACTAATAATACTCATTCATGCAAGTAGAATAGATACATAAATATAACATAATTATCTTAGCGTTAGTTATTTAACAGTTAACCCCCTTAAGATTAATATCCTTATCTTTGTGTGTATATTTAGTTTAATTAATCAAGCATGTGGAAGGGTACCTAGCACCACTAACTCAAAATAAAGGAATACCCACTCTCACAATACTAAATAACATATCCTCCCATCCTAACCTACGTCTGCATCCTCCCTATCCTTCCTCTACTAGTACAAAGTGGATGCCAACTATACTGGCCTAACCACACAGAACCTAAGAGCGGTAGCGTTGACTAACCTAGAAAACCTAGCCTCTCCTAGTTGGCATCCGACCGTCGTCATCACAACAACTTAGGGAGCGTGTCTCAACACCACCCTCCCATGACCCTGGGTATCATAGTGACATAGGGTGGTAAATACATCCATCCCTCTCAAAATCCTGGGTCTATACCCTATAAACCATACTTTGCTGCTATAAGAATTACTGGATTGTGTCATCGTATCATCATTTTTGGTCGCTAAGGTTTACTGCGTAACGAGTCACTATTCCACATATCACATCAAGTATTTGACTATCACATAGTGCTAATGTCCTGTGGGTTAGTACTTCACAAATACACATGTATAACAAGTAATTTCACTTGATAATCAATTGATGCCATCCTCATCCTCATCATTATTTCATGTAATAATTTAATTAATTATAGGTACATACGACATATAATAATTCAATTGGTCACATCGTAACATGGTATCCACATACTGCATCATATACTTCACATTTCATAATTGAAAACATTTCAACATATACTATCATCGTAAAATATAGTAATCCTATGATAATCAACACATTAAAATCGCATAAACATAGCAACATAATAATCATGGTGACATCATAAACATAGTAACATCATAAATCACAATGCCATAATAAACATAGTAACATCATAATATTGGTCCCATCACATCGTAAGTAAAGTTACTCAGCTGAGCAAAGTACAAAAGGTAAGAAGCAATAAAGTACAATATATCTAACTCATAAATAATCCTTATCGAAATATGGGGCATTACATACACCCACCCTTCAGGAAATTTCGTCCCAAATTTATGGTCAGAATAGTCAGGAAAGTATCAATGCATAGTCTTTGTGCGATCCTAGGTAGCAAATCTTGGGGTATACCTGTCCCACTAATCTTTAACTTGACTAAACTCGTCGATGTTATCTTATAGTTTTACTTATTTTATCCAATGATATTTGCTTTAATAATTAAAGAACATTTCGATCAAACCTTCTATTGAATCGCAATATTATATCCAGAATCCCTAAAGTTTATAATCATGTGCTATCCACCTTGGCATCCTACTTCTTAAATTTTAACAATATACTTTAATTTACATCATCTTGATAGGTTTCCACATCACACAACAAAGTTTTATTATTACTATTATTTTAACAAAAGCTCACATTGATCCCACTTAGCATGAAATAACCAACAATTTAAAATGGGGATCTTGGAACTCATAATTTGTATCACTCAACACACAACTACCAAGGATCTTTGAGGTTGACATACCTCTATTAGGAGAACAAGGTCCATGTATTTTAAATCCTACGGTGATACATTATTATTCCCTTAGTGGTAATGAGCAATTTGTATCCAATACTGTAACCAGAGTATTATAACAATCATCAAATTAGGAGAACTATTATTGTTTACAAGGTTTCATGACCATATATTGTCAAAATGCAAATTTTATCAATTTCATTTATTGTTCTCTTCTTTTCAATCTAACATAATCCAAAGGGAAACCATTACTTTTTAAATTCTTTAAGAATTAGATAGCTAATTTTGTTCCCACCCTCAAGATTGTAAATGTATTTACTAATATTTATCATAGTATAATATTGTATTTGTACATCATCACTCTCCAGAAACACATGCTTAGTATTATTTTTTTTATTTTAAAGAAAACTTCATTTACAAGCGCCTTAATAAAAATCCTACACTTTGAGGGGAATATATTTACTTAATATGTTTAATCTTATTACAACTTCATAACAACCATTTTAATTGAATTAAGTTGATGATTGTGTTAAAATTCTTATGACTTTCTTATTATTTCTCAAGGTCATCACTATATTAGGTACACATACTCATGGATTGCAATCACTTATTATGTGCCTACTCTTACTTTATTACCACTCACAGTTTAGTTAATGCAAGGACATATTTCTCTTATTGAATTACCCTTATCACGTTTCTTATGAAATTCTCATTTTAAATCATAATTTATTCATCTAACCACTAGTTAGAACCTTATCTCCTGTAACGTCCCCAACCCTCCGACCGGCGAAGAGGATGCTACCAAACCATTATCTATCTGGGCAACTAGCCCCATGAACATCCACACATAAAAAAAATTGAAATGCTTTGAAGTAAAATATGCATACGTTGTTACCATACAACAGAAGCAAAACCATACATTCGAGCATTTAGCATGTTCATCATTTTCATTAAACAACAAAATACAATTTGCAGAGATGAGATAGTCAAGAATACTTATCTTATGAGGAATTCATCCCGCAACCAGCTACATCGCTGCAACGTTCCACCCAAACATACGCCAGTGTGCTCCTTAGTCTCTCAGTAAAACTGCCACCCCCAAGCTAGGCATGATTCCCCAAGGAATAAGGAACTAAGCAGGCTCACACATAGCCAAAGGTACAGAAATTAGCCAAGACAACATAGTTGGGTTTATAAGGCCATCATGGAGCTGGGAAAAGCTGAATGCTAAGATGGTGGGCTCACTGAAGAGCTAAGGATACCTACACCAGAAATAGCCTGACTTCTAAGACACCCACACACACCCAACACAAGGAATCAGTCCCTTCTCTGCTACACAGTCC
This sequence comes from Pseudotsuga menziesii, assembly GCA_001517045.1. Lineage (NCBI taxonomy): Eukaryota > Viridiplantae > Streptophyta > Pinopsida > Pinales > Pinaceae > Pseudotsuga > Pseudotsuga menziesii. The sequence goes on from LPNX010770317.1 coordinate 89,695, forward strand.
CTCAGGCCCTGGCTTCCCTTCCAGTGCTATTCAAGGGTTGTGGAGAATAAAGCCAACACTCTATCTCTGTCCATGAGGCTTCCAAACACACCAGGTTTATCAAGCATACCAAGCCCTCATTCCCACTCCAAAACAGTCCAAAGACCAACCACTGCATACACACAACAAAACAAGCAATTCACAGCTCTGACTGGGAAATCTGATTCCTGAGTCGTTCTTGGCCCTATCATGGCCAAAACGACCCAATAATAACCCACAACAAACCAAAACAAAAATGAACCCATGACAAACCAAAATCATGGGGAAACCAACAGCGATTTCTCAGCTGCGTGAGGAAGGAAAACAATCCGCATGGAGGTGAATTCCAAGCCTGCACGTGAGTATAAAATGTCTAGGAACCCCAATCATAAGTGAGAACCCACACAACCCAAAACGTGAATGGAACATACACAGGAAAATCGTGAATGCCAGAAAAATGGCTCCCCCCCAGCTCTCTGCGCGAGGAAACACAATGAATAAAAAATGGGGTTGTGGTGCTTTCCATACCCACATGAGGGTGAATGAGTCTGTTGGTGGAGTGTGTGTGTGGGAAAGGACTGACAGTCCTGCCACTCACCACTTCCTAGCAATAACTGCCCAACTAACATCAGAGTCTTTAATGTGGTAGTTGACTGATTGAGACAAGGGAAAGTGAGCAAGTCAAAAGGGTGGGTGACAACTAAATGGGTTTAACAGCTGACACTTGGATTTTCCCCATTGGCCCAAAGTTTAATAATTTCCCTCCCTATCCTCAGGAAAATCATGCCCTTTTCATCATGGTTGCATTGACATAGCTGGTTGGGGTTCATTTTAATTAGAATGCATAATTACATGATGCCATAATCATAATGTGTCAGATATCACGATATACCATCGGTAATGATTTTAATCGTCGAACATTAAACGCTAAATCGATGGTGGGTATTTTTCCTTTATCTCCACACCACAATTAATTACAATATATACATCATATGCATTTAATGCAAATGAGGTCAAAAACAGGGTGTTACATTCCCCTCCCCCTTCAATAGCATTGTCGTTAGTGCTTTACAAAATTTGAACAAAATGCTACACTGGTATCACCTCAGTGTTCCGCAGAATTGAACAAAAATGGATGTGCCAATCGCATGGCATCCTCCAGCTCCCACGTAGCCTCTCCAGGCCCGTAATGCTTCCATTGCACCTTTACCTGCCCTATGGTTCGGTTCTAGAGCATTGTGACCTTCCCGTCGAGGATGCTCATTGGCTCGATTTGGAACTCTCCCTTGGGTTCCACCTGAATCACATCCAAATTTATCACATGGCTAGGATCATGTACATATTTCTTAAGCAAAGAAACATGAAACACATTATGAGCTCTAGGGCTAGCAGGAAATGCAAGTCTATATGCAATTGACTGTCACGTCCCGATGCCTCCGACCGGCATAGAGGACGCGATCTAATGGCTTTAACAGACCGGGCTAAGTTCCCATGAACATGTACAGGCTTAAAAATTTCATAAAACAAAATGCCGAAAGAGAGAATGCACTGCAGTATAACATGCCTAAATGCAATTCATTTAACATACACAACTACAATTGTAGATTATGCACAGCTATGATTAATTATCTTTTCATAGCGGAATTAACATGCATCTAGACAAGCATTCTTCAACATGTTCATTATTTTCATTAATAGAAATATAGTTGCAGAGGTAAAATACACAAGATCACTTATCTTATGAATGCCTTGCTCCGCAACCAGCTACGTCGCTGCAACGTTCCACCCAACCATAGGCCAGCGTGCTCCTTAATCTCTCAGCAACGCTGCCACCCCCGAGCTGGGCATGATTCTCCAAGGAATAAGGGAACTAGCAGGCTTACACATAGCCAGGATACCCAAAAACACACAGCCAAGCCAACCAAGAGTTGGGTTTATCAGGCCATTAAGGAGTGGATGAAGGCAATTTGCTAAGCTGGTGAGCTCATTACAGAGCCAAGAACACCTACACTCGAACTAGCCTAACCTCTAAGACACCCATCCACACCCAACACAAGGAATCAGTCCCTTCTCTGCTACACAGTCCCTCAGGCCCTGCATTCCCTTCCAGTGCTATTCAGGGGTGATGGAGAAGAAGGCCAGCCCTCTAGTTTTTTCTGTGTGGTTTCTAGCACCAGGTTTATCAAGAAACCAAGCCAAAATCCTTACTCCTCACACAGTCTAATGACCAACAATTGCACTCCGGCAAATAATTTAGCTCTCACAGCTTAAACAGGGAAAAATGAATTACACAGCCCCATACGTAACAGCAAAAACGGCTCACAACATGAGGGAAAACACACAATCCTGAAGTTTATCAGGGAGACCAACTCACAGCAGGGGAAAAACGCCCCAAATAGCCTGTGCGTGAGGCCAATAGTCGCTGAGACAGTAAAAAACGTGAATGGCTCTTCACAGCCATGGTAAAAACACATGAAATCACAAAAACGTGAATGGAAAAATGCGCCGGCAACTCCCAAAATGTGAGGAAGACAACCCAGGCCCTGGCATTACAAAAACGACCTCCCATCCATGGGAAAGATGAAGCTAACAGCCAAAATCGTGGAAAGAAAAAAAACACAGGAAAAACTCCAGCTGCTCCCAAAACGTGAGGAAACTGAAAAACGTGAATGCATAGCGAAATGGCCTATGTTTTTGGGCATTTTTCCTTGCAAAGGAAGTCAGAACACGTTTTTCAAAAATGGTTCTCTGCCCAATTCGAATTTTGGTTGCCCATACTCTTCCCATCCATGCAATAACTAACTCAACCACATTCTGGCAGAAATAAATGATTGGAGAAAAAGACAAGAAAGGTAGTTGACAGCTTGATGGGTTTTCTCATAGACATTTGGCTTTTCCCCATTGGCCCATAGGCTAAATATTTCACCCCCCCTTATCCTTAGAAAATCATGCCCCATTCGATTTAGTTGCCGCGACCGTAGCTGGTTGTGTCCATTAATTAATTATGATGCATATTTACATGATGGCCAACATATTATATGCCGCATGCCGCGATAGATCTTCGGTGACAATTAAATCCAAAACATAGCATTACCGATCAATGGTGGGGCCTTGGCCTTTAGCTCCACACCATGATCATTACAATATATACATCATATACATCTAATGTAACGGGGTCAAAACCGGGGCATTACATTGACCCTATTATTTCAAGCACTTCAAACGGCCCACAATATCTTGGTGACAACTTGGCACAACTTCCAAGCTTCAAGGAACTCTTATTTTCCCTCACTATGAGGTAAACAGGATCCCCAATGCTGAACTCCCTATTCACCCTATGCTTATCTGCATAGTTTTTCTGTCTGTCCTATGCCGCTTTCAGATTTTGCCTGATCTTTATAACCTCCTGCTCCATTTCTTTGAGCAATTCAGGACCAAGAACAACCTTGTTCACTAGATTATCCCAAGTCATTGTTGTCCTACACCTTCTTCCATACAAAGCTTCATATGGACTCATCCCCGAGGATGCCTGTTGTCCATTGTTATAAGAAAACTCTACCAAGTGTAAGTAATCTTCCCACTTGGTTGGTTTGTCCATCACGCACATGCGAAGAATATCTTCAAGCACCTGATTAACTCTCTCTGTCTACCCATCTGTCTGAGGATGGTATGTAGTGATGAAGTTTAGCTTCCTACCCAAATCTACAAACAACCCCTTCCAAAAATTGGAAGTGAACTTGACATCTCTATCAGAGACTATTTCCTTAGGCAATCCATGAAATTTGAAAATCTCCTTCATGAATATCTTTGCAATGTCATGAATCGCATGCGTAGACTTCACTGGTATAAAATGTGCTACCTTTGTCAATTTGTCTACCACAACCATGATGGAATCATGTTGTCTCCAAGTCATTGGAAATCCTGTAATAAAATCCATGGTAATAACTTCCCATTTCCATTCTAGAACTGGAAAAGGATGTAACAAGCCTGCTGGGTGTTGATTCTCAACCTTTACTTGTTGACATTTCATGCACCTTGAAATGTATTCAGCCATGTCCTTTTTCATTCCTGGCCTTGTCTTCTGGTAACCTGGGTGACCAGAATATGGAGCTTGATGGATTTCATCCATAACAACTCTCCTCAACTCTTCTACATTTGGAATATAAATTATTCCTTTATAAGTAATAAGTCCATCTTCTTCCAAGTTATATCCCTCATACCTCTTCTCAAGACTTTGCTGCTGCAATTTGTCTTTTACCAGCTCATACAATTCATCTCCAGTAGTACGGTTAACAACCTGCTGCCTCAAATCTGATTGGCAAATACTAACAGATGCCGTATGCATTTCCTGCACCTTCCTGCTGAGTGCATTAGCTACCTTATTCTCTTTTCCCTTTATGTGCTTGATTTCAAAATCAAACTCACATAAAAACTCCAGCCATCTCGCTTGCCTAGCATTCAGAGTAGGCTGATCAAATAGATACTTTAGACCATAATGGTCTGTCCTTAGTTCAAACCTTCTACCCATCAAGTAATGCCTCCACATCTTGAGAGCATGTACTATGGCTGCAAGCTCTATATCATGAGTGGCATAGTTCTTTTCATGCTCCTTCAGCTTTCTTGACTCGTAATATATCACGTGGTTGTCTTGCATAAGGACTCCTCCAAGCCCTTATTTGCATGCAGTGGTACACACCACAAAATCTTTCTTTGGATCTGCAACTTTCAATATTGGTGCACTGGTGAGAATATTCTTCAACTAATGGAAGCTTTCTTCACACCTCGATGTCCATTCAAACTTTATCCCCTTCTTTTGCAAAGAAGTGATGGCATGTGCAACTTTGGAGAATCTTTCAATGAATCTCTGGTAGTATCCTACAAGTCCCATAAAAGATCTTACATCTGTCACATTTCTTGGAGTAGGCCAATTCATAATGGATTCAATCTTTTCAGGGTCCATAGATATACCCTCTTTTGAGATAATGTGACCCAAATACTGAATCCTATCTCTATAGAAGTCACACTTGCTCCACTTTTCATATAGCTGATGCTCCCGGAGCAATTGCAATGTCAATCTCAAATGCTCTTCCTGCTCCTCCTCATCCTTAGAATAAATAAGAATGTCATCAAGGAAAACAAGAACAAACTTGTCCAAATACCTGCTGAAGACACTGTTCATAAGGCACATAAATGTAGCACTACATTTGTGAGACCAAATGGTACCACCACAAACTCATAATGTCCATATCTTGTTCTAAAGGCTGTCTTATGAATGTCTTCATCCTTGATTCTCACCTGATGGTAACCATACCTCAAGTCAATCTTGGAAAATACCTTTGCTCCTCTCATTTTATCAAAGAGGGCATCAATCCTAGGTAAAGGATATTTATTCTTCATAGTAACTTTGTTCAATTGTCTGTAATCAACACACAACCTAAGTGTACCATCTTTCTTCTTTACAAGTAGAACTGGTGCTCCCCAAGGAGACACAATCGGCCTGATATACCTCTTTTCCAACAACTCTTGCAGTTGAATCTTCAGTTCTAGCATCTCTGGTGTACTCATCTTGTAGGGTGTCTTAGACACTGGTGCTGCTCTTGGCACAAGTTCAATTGTGAAATCAATGTCCCTCTTTGGAGGAATCCCTAGAATCTCATCGGGAAACACATCCTTGAATTCTTGTAACACCTAATAGTCTTCCAACCTAGGAGTTTCATCCCATGTTGCCTCCAAAATATGAGCTGCATACAAATGGAAACCTTTCCTACAGAACTTCTTCAACTCCATTGCTGAAACTTGCCTTACTCAAACCACCTTTGGAATACCTTTTACCACTACTAGGTTCCCTTCTTCATCCATGCATTCAAAAGTCTTATTGTAACAGTCAAGCTTTACCTTATGAGCTTCTAACCAATCCATTCCAATGAGAACATCATAGGAACCGAGTTGTAGAACATTCAAATCTACACAAGTGACCAATCCATTCATGACCAATGGACATTTCTCTATCACTTCACTAACTTTTCTCTTAGTTCCCGTGGCTAGCTGAACTAATTAAGATTTTATATGATTTACTTTCTTAAAAGCACAAATCTCCACTACTCTAGGGGTAATGTAACTGTGACTAGAACCAAGGTCAATCAAAATAGATACAGATTGCTCAATAATCTTACCTGCAACTTCAACCATAGTTGACTGGTGATCTGCGTGGTGGTCCTCCAGTGCTGCATAAAACCTAGGGACTGCCCTTGCTACTTGACCCACTGTTTATGTTTCTTAAATGTTGTAAGCTGGCCTTGCACTCTCATTCTCGAGTGGACAACTTCTACGCATGTGGGGTCCTCCGCATTTCCAACATTGGAGTGGTCCTCTATTTTGTTGTGGATCTTTCGGATTTTCTTCTATCACTCCAACTGCTTACTCGCAGCTTGGGATGGCTGCTTTTTCTGATTCCTAAAGTTAGAAGGTTTGAAACCTTTTTTTATTTGGTCAAACTTCTCATTCTTCTTATTCTTCCATGCCTTATGGTAATTAGGTTTACCTTTGCTTTGCTCATAGCAATACTTAGCCTTTCTTATTGCTTCTTCAAGAGTTCTAGGTTCACAAAACTCAATTCTATCTTTGTAAGACTAAGGAAATCCACTCAGAAAATGCTGGACCTTCACTTTTTCATCTTTGATGTACCAAACATACCTCAACAATTCCAAGAACTTATTTGCATACTCTTCCATGGTCTGCTGTCCCAATCCCAGCTCATGGAACTCTATAATATTGTCATCATAAAACCTGTTAGAGAGGTATTTTTGCTTGAAATACTTCTTGAACTGTTTCCACTTAAGTTTCCTTTCACCGATCCTCTTTACTTGCTTGAAGTGTTCCCACCAAATGGATGCTCTTCCATTCAGATTGAATATGGAAACCCTTGCCTTCATGTTTCCCGAATAATCCTGAACTTGGAAGTACTTCTTTATCCCAAGAAGCCAAGCTTCAGCCTCTTGTCCAGTCTTTACATCACCATCAAATGTAGGAGGTTTAGCCTTCTTAAGCTCATCTCGAGAGCGATCCCTATGGTGCTTCTTTATTTTTCCCTTATGCGAAGAAGAGCTTGAATCCCCACTGGATTCTTCTGAGTCAAATGATCTACTAGAAGTCCTTCTTCTTCTCCTAGTACTGCTCTTACTGCCTTCTAGTTTTACTATACGCTATCTAGAGTCTATCTTTCTTTGCAAGTCTGTCAATCTCTGCAACATAGCAGCATTCAACTGATGCTACTCTTCCTGGGCTTTAATCAAGCTTCTCATGGTGGCTGTAATATCTGGCGGTGTCTCTTGGAATCTCCTTCCATTAGACTCTATGTCATCATTTCCAAGTTGGACATTTTCTCCCATGGCATCTCACGCATGCTTGTAGGAATCCTGAGCATCATATCCATCATGAGTTCTCATGGCTGAACCACAACTTACTTTACCAAACTGCACTACCTGGAATACTACGCTTGAAGGTGGCTATGATTTTGCAAATGTGTTAGTAACACAACTGTTAGCTGCATAACATTTATACAAATCAGAATTACTTACCTTCTCTTGGAAAAATCATACAATTACAATTTTTCCCAAAACACAGAATTTTCTTCCTCAAAGAACGACTGTCTCAGGGGAACGATGGGGGTCAAGGGGGCTTACCCCCTTTTGGCTTCCCTGAGCTACTACAGGGCGGGTCGAGGGAAGATCCCTCATTTTTTTTGTAAATATTTGATTTTCACACAATTCGGCGCATAAGATCACTGCCATTTTCCCCCTTTTCGGCCCTGTAAATCTACTGAAAACTCAATTTTTTTTTTGTCATATAGGATCTCTTCCCAACTAGCCATTCGATGTATCAGATCACTAGTTGACTACGCTTTCGATACCTTGGCAGACTGATCTTCATCTGTATTTCGATGCACATCAGATTATTCTTCTTCTGCCTTCCTCCGCACTCAGCTGACCAATCCTCTATTTTTTTTTCTGAGGTTTCAGACCGATATTCCTATAGCTTCTGATACACATCGAATGACTGATCCTCTATTTTTTTCCGCCGTTTTGGACCGATCTTCCTTTAGCTTCCGATACACATCGGCTGACCGATCCTCTATTTTTTTTTGCCATTTCAGATCGATCTTCCTCTAGCTTCTGATACACATCGGCTGACCGATCCTCTATTTTTTTCTGACATTTCAGACTGATCTTCCTTTAGCTTCCGATACACATCGGCTGACCAATCCTCTATTTTTTTCTGATGTTTTTGATTGATCTTCCTCTAGCTTCTGATACACATCAACTGACTAATCCTCTATTTTTTTTTCTGACGTTTCTTATACTTAGAAAAATTTCTGAATTTTTTCCTTCTTATCTTCCTCTTTCTTCTGCTGTTACATCAGCTGCTCGATCATCTATCCTTTTTCGATGCTTCGGCTTCCTTCAGTAGAGCCTTGCCAACACCTCAGCTTCACTTAGCCGAGACCTTCGGCTCTGCTTCAACGAACACCTTTTGAGGAATTTGACACTTCAAAATTTTTTCAAAATTTTTCCCTCTACGTTTTCCTTCTTCGATGTGTTGGCTCCCTTCACAATTTCACCTCTAGCTTCATCGGAAGTACTTCCAGCTAACTGAGTCGACATATCGATACTTAAAAAAAATTTCAAAATTTTTCCCTCTCCTGGATTCCTTGTCGGCTATGTCTCCTCTCAGCCCATCCAAGACCATCAGCTCCTCCCAGCCGAGACCCTCGGCTCTTCTTAGCCGAGACCACCAACAAGTTGCAAACTTGGACAATTTTTGAAATTTTCTTTCCGTCAGGGTCTGTATCGGGTGGAATTCCGTCTAGGTTATCCGGTGTATCGGATGAGCTTTTGGCTAAGTCATCTGACGTATCGGATGGGCTTCAGCCTAAGCCATCCGATAATTTTCATACTCAAATTTTTTTTTCTGAAATTTTCCTATCATTTTCTCTGATTTCTCATTTTTTCTCTGTTGGGCAGAGGGTAAATTGCCTCTATCACTGATTCTTGACATCCCATTGAGGCCCATACTGCAACGTGTGCTCTGATACCACATTGTAACGTCCCCAACCCTTCGATTGATGAAGAGGATGCTACCAAACCATTATCTATCCGAGAAACTAGCCCCATGAACATACACGCATAAAAAAAACTGAAATGCTTTGAAGTAAAACATGCATACATTGTTACCATACAATGGAAGCAAAACCATACATTTAAGCATTTAGAATGTTCATCATTTTCATTAAACAACAAAATACAATTTGCAGAGATGAGATAGTCAAGAATACTTATCTTATGAGGAATTCATCCCGCAACCAGATTATATGTCACTGCAACGTTCCACCCAACCATAGGCCAGTGTGCTCCTTAGTCTCTCAGCAACACTGCCACCCCTGAGCTGGGTATGGTTCCCCAACAAATAAGGAACTAAGCAGGCTCACACATAGCCAAAGATACACAAATCAGCTAAGCCAACACAGTTGGGTTTATCAAGCCATCACGGAGTTGGGAAAAGCTGAATGCTAAGCTGGTGGGCTCACTAAAGAGCTAAGGACACCTGTGACCAGAACTAGCCTGACTTCTAAGACACCCACACACACCCAACACAAGGAATCAGTCCCTTCTCTGCTACACAGTCCCTCAGGCCCTGACTTCCCTTCTAGTTCTATTCAGGGGTTGTGGAGAAGAAAGCTATCCCTCTGGCTCTGTCCATGAGGCTCCCAAACACACCAGTTTTATCAAGCATACCAAGCCTTCATTCCCACTCCAACACAGTCCAAAGACCAACCACTACATACACACAGAAAAACAATCAATTCACAGCTCTGACCGAGAAATCCGATTCCTGAGTCATTCTTGTCCCTATCGTGGCCAAAATGTCCCAATAAGAACCCACAGCAACCCAAAATCGTGGGGAAACCAACAACAATTTCTCAGCTGCGTGAGGAAGGAAAACAATTCGCATGGAGGTGAATTCCAAGCCTGCGCGTGAGTATAAAATGTACAGGAACCCCAATCGTAAATGAGAACCCACATAACCCAAAACGTGAATGGCACATACACAGGAAAATCGTGAATGCTAGAAAAATGGCTCCCCCCCAGCTCTCTCCGTGAGGAAACACAATGAATAAAAAATGGGGTTGTGGTGCTTTCCCTGCCCACATGAGGGTGAATGAGTCTGCTAGTGGAGTGTGTGTGTGGGAAAGGACTGATAGTCCTTCCACACACCACTACCCACCAATAACTGCCCAACTAACATTAGATGCTCTAATGTGGTAGTTGACTGATTGAGAGAAGGGAAAGTGAGCAAGTCAAAAGGGTGGGTGAAAACTAAATGGGTTTACCAACTGACACTTGGATTTTCCCATTTGGCCCAAAGTTTAATAATTTCCCACCCTATCCTCGGGAAAATCATGCCCTTTTCATGATGGTTGCATTGACATAGCTGGTTGGGGTTCATTTTAATTAAAATGCATAATTACATGATGATAGAATTATAATGTGCTGGATATCATGATATACCATCGGCAATGATTTTAATCGCCGAACATTAAACACTAAATCGATGGTGGGGCTTTCTCCTTTAGCTCCACGCCACGATGATTTACAATATATACGCCATATACATTTAATGCAAATGGGGTCAAAGCCGGGGTGTTACATCTCCTCATTTTGAATCTTATTAATTATAATTAATTACACTTTAATTATGATTGTCAGTCGATCTCAATTGATATTATCCATACACCACCTCTCACAGGATGGGCATATTATACTATACTTCAACATAAAATATTTACTCAATAACACTAATTGATTTTTAAAAATTGAAGTTACTTCATTGCTAGCGGGTCATTATGATCAATCCCAACATCTGGTTTAGTAATGTAGTTTATATATTAACAACCAAATTTTGAGTATATGGGTCTCTTTATCATACAAAAGGTACAAGGTGCCCCCTATCCACAAGAGTACTCCGAGAATACATAATTCTAATAATTTTCCCGTTAAGTACTTCACTACTTTATACTTCTTTGCAATTTAATATGTATATTGTTTGTATTTATTATGGTATGTAATTACTCACACCATTCCTTTATAATTATGCATTTTGCTATGATATTTTCAGATATATTTTCTCATTTAAAATAAATTACCGACATAAATATTTATTAAATGTTCTTAGTCTATGTTTTCTTTATTTACTATTATTATAGCTCTTTATAATTCTTCTTACGTGACTTTGCCTTCATACTTATTGGTGTCTCCCCCCCTTATTTTTTTTACTAACCTACTAATTCCACACATATAGCTATTATTTATGAAATTAATGTTATCTACATAGCTATAATTAGCTAATACTTTTATCTTACCATTAAAGACATACATTCTTATAACTATGCCATTTATTAACGGTGCTTCTATATTAATATTTTTTTCATAATAGAAGATATATCCAATTCCTTTGCATTATTATTATTATTATTATTACTAGTCTTGTTTATTTAAATATATTTACTTATACAATTCTCATTCATCACCTATTACATCTCTTATGATACAAGCATCAATTCAAATGACAATTATAATAATTTTCACAATGCATCTTTCCACTTTTTAGTTAGAACATTAACTTCTCACATATATATACTTTCATTAAATATCTCATCCTTCTTAACACTACTTATTGATATATTTAAATCCATTATATTCTTATTCTTGTTAAACTAATATGTACTTATTTTTTATTATTATTTAATATTTTCCACAAGGTTCATTCATTTCATTTACATTTATTTATTTACATAATACATTTTATCATTATATATCAAAATTGTATTTTTAGCTATAACCTATCACCATTATTATTGTAATCTCTCAAATCCTTCTTCTCATTCTAATTTTCAGTATCCCATAAATTAACTATATATATATTCAATCCTACTTCTACCTAACTTTATAGATTGATTCCTACTTCTATCTAACTTTACATATATTTCAATAATAACTATGCAACAATGTTTTCCTTTTTTTATTTTACTTTATTATTTTAATATAACTGCTACGCATCAATATTGTTGAAATTATATTATTGAAATTTGCGGTATACTAGTATAGAATTACATAAGTAACACAAAGAATTACACAAATGGTAAGACTCTAATTCATTTTCACTTTTTCTCCTAATTTTTCTTTTTCCCAATTTAATTCATTATTTTTTTTTTTTTGCAATACCTACTTACTTAAACCTCAATCAAACTTCAACTATTATAAAATAGCACTCTAAACCTACATTATTACATATAATATTAATAAACCAGCATTATTACATATAATTTTCTATAATATAACATGTTCTAAATATATATCATGAATATACTTCATATTTGAGATTGAATTCCTCATTACTTGTATGGACACGATAGCTTTTGTTATTATTAACCATTGATTCTATCATCTTATTTACTTTTTTTTTTCAATTTCTTATTATCCCTGTCGCAGGAAGGTAATATTGTAATCGATAAACGATTGACCTTCTATTAACCCTCTTTTAACAAAAAATTTATCAACATTTTCTAAAGTAAACATTAAACATTATAAAGTAAATATTTGCAATCATGATCCCACATGTCATTAGTTATGAGCTGGACTAAATATTTTTCAACTTCGTTAAAGTTAAACCTTAGGTAAGAAAATCTGTATTATTTTAAAATGTCTTAAAACTATTTTATCTATCATCCCATTGGATGATACCTCCAAGGTCTTATTTCTAAATGATGACGGAAAAGACTTGGTGGCGGTGTCACTTAATAGCTATTGCCAACTCGGCTCCTTACCATCAAGGTGCATTAATTGGATTTGCACTACAACTAACTCCATACCATCTGCCACCGTTAATAAGGTGCTTACATACTATAAGCCTTAACAATTATTGGAAGGCTTCTATCATCAGTAAGGTGCTTAAATGTCATAGGATAATATTTAATTGTACTCGAAAGGTGCTTAAATGTTTTCACAAGTGGTAGTTTGATTGTTGCTTGGATAGAGTTTTCATTAATTCCGACTTAGTTTGATGGGAAATTGTGATAGCTGTACACATTGGTGGTCGTAGTTTTCATTAATGCATTTAGATTACATTTGTAAAATTTTCATAGTATAGTTAAAAATCCTTGCATATCTTTAGTGGGAGCCTAGTATTCATTCCTTGCATTACGCATCACCTTTTCCACCATGTCTACATTGCATAAACTAGTTCTTTGGAGCAAAACCCACCTATTTATGGCTTTTTTTCCATTTTCTCCATGATATCCCCTTTGGTTACACAACTGAACCTTCTAGTGAAGATGGTGTTAGAGGTCACATGCTATTGTTCTTTCCCATACAACTTGCAATAGGGTCCCCATTGTAAACAGTCTAGAACCAGACACAGGACCATTGGTCAGGTAATTCATAAAACTAGTGAATTAGTGTAATCTAAAAACTAAATCTTGTATCATAATATAGGTACATAGTATAAATGGTAATCTATAGTTAGTAATTCTATAGGTTATAGTATAAAATATAGTAAAAATTCCATAGGTTACAGTAGAATATTCAACAAGAAAATGCTCAGCTCTAGTCCTCTAGTATCATTAAGATTCATCAATATGTAAAAGCCCACGGGATCTCTGGAACCGACGACTCTCTCTAGCCTGTCTCTCATCTACATGATATCCCTCTCCATTCCTCTAGCATATTATTTAAATTCACTTTCAATGGTAAAGGAAACATAGTTCTTCCTTTCCTAGTTGGAAGTATGAGTTCAAGTCTAGGCTCTTTCGAGTATTGGTCTCAGTATGCGCTTTGATTTCTTCTACGTTCTATAGGTATGCGTTGTATTCTCTGTATGAGCTCTAGTATCGGTCTAAGATCTTATTGTTTTGAGTATAGGCTCTTTCCACTATTAGTCTCCTCCAATAGAACCACCATGAAACCCATGGAAATCGCCTACACCATTCCCAAAATCTGAGAATCCATCTCAATCCAGTTTTTCTTGATGACATAACCTATATTTTGGCCATTACAACAAATGGTATAAATAGGTTCCTGGAACAATTTACCCATTCCCAGCATCCTTTTTCATTCCAAACAATTCTCACAAACCCAATGCCCTTTCCTTCACGAGGAAGTTCGTACGAGTCGCAAGCTTGAGGAGCAAAACAACCTAAGCTTGCAGATCCTTTTGCATGATGAAATGTCGGTTTCCTTCATGATGAAATGAATGTTGCATCTCTAATTCCTGAATAGGCCCATCATTACTCTGTCACCTAGAGACATATTATCAGACAACCTAACATAAATTCCCATCTCTTTGTAAGAAGCAACGATCTGAAGCTAGATCACTTGACAAAGAGACAGCAATATGGTCATAATCTTGTGGGTTTTCTAGGTTTTTACTAAGGTGGTTGATGTTTTTTCATTATCAAAGGTAAATGGCGCATTTGTATGAAAGGAGAAGTGCCATGAGTAGGGATTCCTCAATGTTTCTATAGCAACAAAGAGACTTCTAGTATTCAATCCAACAAAGTATAGAAACTAGAGTAATGACAGTGTGAGGACATAGAGAAGGATTTCAAATTCCATTGGAGAATGATATAACTAGGAGCTGAAGCATGAAAATCTAGAACATATATGAAATGAACATAAATGTTCATAGAATCCCATACCTTTAATTCAAGGAGAGGCTTGGTGGACCAGGGATGAAGCTGGAATCCATCTGTTGATCTGTTGATGTAAGACATACACCCTTGTATTTGAGGTGAAGCCTGGTCAGGGTGACTAGTTATCCTTTTCATTAGATTGGAAATGAGAGGGAAATTCACTGAGAGGAAAACTCACTGATTTCTCTTTGCCTTTCCAGGAGCCGCGATCAGAAATGAGAGGAAAAATCACTGATTTCTCCTTTCCCTTCCAAGAGCCACTAGACATATTATCTGTCATCCAAATACCATTTTTCAATGCATGTGCACCAAGTCAGGGAATGATGAAGGGTATGATTTCCATGTGGGTTTCTCTCCATGCATGAAGATTCTTATCTATCACAATCTTTCTATACGATTCCAGGTATTTAGAGCATAGAATTGATGGATGTGTATCAGAGCATTGTGTGGAGATAACTGTATATGTGGTAAAAGTTTGCTACCCGTGACTATGTTTTGAAGATTCAATGTGAAGTGTCATTCAATGTGGGATTGAATGGCGTGTTGTTTGGAGGCCAGTATTTTATGTGACATGCACAATAGAAATTGAGCCCAAAATCCGACACCTTGCATGTCTGAAATTCGACACTTCTTTGTTGCATCTTCGACACATGCACTTTTTTTGGCCGTCGGTGGCATACCGTTGGATATTCGATGTGTTATCAATGCTGGTCAAAGATCCGATGCAACCATGGTGTCGCATATTCAATAGTTATCTGTTTCAAAGTGTCACTAAAAACTTGCAAAAAATGGTTGAATATCCGACACTTACCAACACTTGAAGGGTTGGCCTTCTGACGGGTTGAAGTGTCGAAGTCATGGAAAAATAGTTGAATATTTGAAACTTATTGACACTTGAAGGGACGACCTTCCGACGGGATGAAGTGTTGGAGTCATGGAAAAGCCGTTGGTGGTTTTTCGGAAAGCGTCGAATATTTGACGGGAAAGGTGTTAGAGCTTCAACAAAAGCATCAGTTGATCATCAGCTGAAGGTGTCAGAGCTTCAACAAAAGCATCGAAACACTATCGAAAAAGTGATGCCTAGTGGTAGAATTAACAAAAAAAAATTTGACAGGTTTCCATTCAGGAAGCGGTGTAGTGTAGTTCACTTAAACATGTAGTAACAGTGGTAACATTTGAATGTCTTGAATGCACGAATCTTTTTCGGTTGGTCATAATGAGGAATGTATAAGTTGATGACTTCTAGAGTACTTACAGTTTTGCATCAAAGTTGAAACCACCAGGTGCAATCCCACCCTGAATAAAAGGTAAAGATGTTGTGTAAGTAGGAATTTACAATTTTTATGACATTCATAAACATGAAAGCAATTAGAGACTTCTCTGGATAAAAAGAAAGTAAAGGCTTACATTCTAACAATGAACATGATAAAAGTTGCTTCACTAATATCTATGAGAAATTGATTAGTATCCCAACCTAGACATGTTGAATACAAAATATAAAATATTAGCTTAGAAAGGGATGCGATCCATTCTTCGAAAGTGGAAACTTATGAATTCAATCAAACAAAATAGGACTACAAGACCCATTACTTGTCTGGGCATCTCCGGTGTTTGCATCAATATTACCAAGCATCCCATAAATTCGTGCCATTTCCAGTTCGTGATGACAGCTGAAAAAAGTCATCATATATTAATTCCCAAAGATATCATCCATTTTATTACTGGACTATAAACATTCAGAAATAAACATATAATTTGGTCCCTAGGAGAAATCACAAGAAATAAAACTATTAAGGGGTAGATAACTGATAGAATTTAAACTGAATTTACCAGAATCCAATGACACTAGAATTAGCGGTTTGATAAAATGTTAGTGGGAAGTTTGCTTACCTGTGCCCAGAGAGGGTTGCATGGTTGCAATCAATGTTCAGTTTAAAATCATATGGATTGCAGTCCAACCATGTCTGTTAACCCAAAAATCCCCCACTAAGCTCTCAATGGCCTACACCACCAAAGGACACCATGTCATGACCCTCATATCCCTCCATTAGACCCCCACACCCTCAAAATATCCTAAGGATGAAGAAAAAGAGCTAAAAACCCCAAAAAGGAGCCCAAAATAGCCTCCTAGGAGCTAAAGCCATAAAAAAGGGGCTAAAACCCTAAAAGGGGCTAAAGTTAGGGCGGAAGGGGCTAAAAGCCCAAAAAAATGGGCTAAAGACTTGACCAAAGGCTTAAAACCCTAAAACCCCTTGGAAAATCTATAAAAGGAAGGTGGGGGTCACTCTCAAAACACTTCTCCCATTGCCAATTGTTATGCTACCCGTGGATGCTTTGAGACCTTTGCCTCTCAAACCACCCACACTCCCTCTCCTCCATCTCCATTTCCATTGAGCCATTGCTTCCCAACCAAGAGAGAGAGGCGCTTCCACAAGCTAGGGTATGGTGGCCCATTCCCACTAGAGAAGGTATACTTGTGCTTTCATGTTTTGTTTCTTAGTTATCTAGTTTGCTTTGATTTCTAACGATTGTTTCTATTTACAGGTTTTTCTTAACATTGTTTTGTAGGTTTTTCCAATGTAGCTTAAGATTTATTTGCAGGTTTTGAAGGTAGAACCCTAACCCATTATGTGTAGATGGGTTCAATCTTGCCATTTGCTTCTTCTTCTCGCTTAGATTAGCTTAGCTTTAGTTTACTGTATTGTTATCTACATTTCCATTTCGTTTTTCTGCATTTACCAACCAGCAGGAACCTACCCTTCTGCCCTATAGGCAGAAGGGAGCCATTCCTACCCCTATAGTAGGGAAAAATCCTTTCTACAAAACTGGCGACCATACCAGGTCGATCCCACAAGATCCCTGGTCCAAAATTTTTATTTCCAAGTTTTAAAAATTTTTGCCCTAGTTTTTCAGAAATTTCTTGTTAAATCCATCTTAGATTCAGTTTATTTCCTATTTTCAGTACTGCCGAATCCTCTACTAGGAAAACCTGAGTTAGGTCGACCACAATACAATTTACTGTCGGCCAGATCTGACTCTCTCTCACAAAAAATCCCCAATCCGGAGCAGGGCGTTCTTATCGAGGTAAAAGGTGAGACTGGGGCGTACTTAATGGGAAAATAGGTGCACCCATTGTGCACTTAATCCCTAGATAAGTGTGAATTCAACCCAAACAATTAGTCTACAACTGTTTCTACATTCTGTGCAGCCCCCTCGCCTGTTTCTAAAAAAATCTCGCGGCTCCATCGCCAGATTTGATCATAAATGTGCAGCCTGTCA
This sequence comes from Pseudotsuga menziesii, assembly GCA_001517045.1. Classification (NCBI taxonomy): domain Eukaryota; kingdom Viridiplantae; phylum Streptophyta; class Pinopsida; order Pinales; family Pinaceae; genus Pseudotsuga; species Pseudotsuga menziesii. Next base: position 107,735 of record LPNX010770317.1, read on the forward strand.
CACAGAACTTCAATTTCAGTTTAATAGACAATAAATTTCAGTTTCAGAGGACTGTTAGTGTGACCCAGCCGCCTCTGTCCACCACACCTGTTTAAGTTCAGTTTCTGTTTTTATTTTCTGCAATTCATTTCATAAACAATGTGTAAATGCCAAGTAAATGTTAATGGCCTAATTGAATGAACCTAGTCTAAGTAAAATCAAACTAAAAACAATTGTCTTGGTTCCCCTTCCTCCTCTACCTAGTCATCACCCTCTGAGGTATTCTGGGATATGACGAAGGGAAAGCTCGTATAGATCTAGGCACTCCACTATATTGTTCCAAACCATTAAAACCAGGTGACCTGGAAGGTAGAGGGGGTAGAGAAGGAGGGCTTCTCACGGTGCTAAGCGTCCTCCCTGTTGACCAACCTTGCATCTGGGAGGTGACCTGAGGATCTATGGATGGGATTAGTCCCATTGTGTTGACAACCCAACACCTTCTCTTGGTTGAAGAGGAATATCAGTGAGAGGTTGACATCTAGTTAGGCTATCAAACATTCAGGGTTAATCACTGTATTTGTTCACAATTTTATTCAATGCATGCATACACAATGATATGAACGCTACCATGATGAATTCATAAACCATTTGCACCAACCAAGTATCAGAAAAACAAACAAGCAAATACACCATACCAACTAATTAACCCAACTCCGTTCATGACGCTGAGTGAGCCTTAAAATTTACTAATTTACATTAAGTAAAAACCAATATGTAGTCTTTGAGGACATAAGTCTTTGACTGCTTCAACTGTGGGAAGTACTTGGGCTCTTCTCAGAAACTCATTGTGAGGAGTACCATAGGAACCTCAAAGTAGCTGGCCGTTGAGAGGAATTTCCAAGCAAAATGGGCAATGACCCCTTCCAATTGAGTAGAAAAATCTGTGAGGAAAAATCCAAGCGCTGTGTTCTGGCAGTCTTGGTGGCCTAGTGACCACCTTTATCCAATAGGAAGCCACTGAAACCGGGGTCCAAATATCATTCACATCAGTTTAATAAAATTTAACACAATTGATCCCTCATGCTCTTCCTCACGCCTAAGAGGAGAACCACCAGAATTTGGAACACTCAGTCGGCACCATCGTAGCCATTCTCAGCGATCTCCCACATCGTCAGAGGGTCACACAACCTCTTATTCTGATTCAGACCCATATTAGTCTGAACCAGACCTCCATACTGCACCATCAAGCCCCATGGCTAGTGCAAATCCAGATCCATTTTCCGACCTAACCTTAGCAAGTGGACCCATGTCCACATCACAACCTGTCACCCATAACCTGGAAAGTGGCCCAAGCACAGTCATGTAGACTATCATCAGTCAGCTGCCACCACCTATAGTGACCAGCCAAGCTGGCCCACTTGCAGCACATGGGGGTAGTGGCCCTTCCACACACACTATCCCTCCTGCCACACAGGGGGGAAGTGGACCATCCACTTACATTGCACCTACTATCATACATGGGGGAAATTTCCTCGCCACTCATACCATCCCACCCACAACACTTGGGGGCATTGGCCCATCCGCAATGGTGCCACCACAAACACCCCCAGCTGTGCAGATGCACTATGCACCTACAAACCCTACCACCATCACAACCCCAGCCCACATTAATTTGGGGTCAAATATACCCTTCATGGCTCGTCTCAACTTGCCTGACTTGGCCAGATTAACAAATGACCCCATTTTCCACCAAGCTTTTTGGCTGCCCATGTCAAAACCCCAAAATTTCCGAAAAATTTAAAATTTTCAAAATACAGATAAATTTCATAAATACAGTCAACTAATTATTTGATTAGTTAAATGTTAATGAATTCATTGTCTGAATTATCTATTTGATTATGTTTATATTATAGAATGATTTCTTTTTCAGTTTACTGACTTGTTTTTCTTTGCGACCACAAGGTGGAATTGTCATGAAATTATGGGCTTACTTTGCTTTCGAGCTAACGCAAAAAGTTTTCCTATGCTTACAGACTTACAGGTAAGAAGTTCGGGTGCTACTTGTCATTAATTCTAAATCATTCTGATATAAGTTCGCCGCACAATAATAACTCAGTATAGAATATAATTGCTAATCAATTTCCAAAGCTTATCGAGGTAAAATCATTAAACTGTCTTCCTTTTTAAGATGCTAAGGAATAAGTTTCAGTTCTGTTAGTAATGGTTACAACTGCCTTTTTCCTAGTAGATGTAGAATTATAGTTCTTCTTATTTACTGAACTATTAGATGTCTATCAAAGTCGTCAAGTGTAAAATGCCTTAAATCTTTCCGTACAAGTAGTTTTAAGAATGGCAGAGTTATTAAATCAAGGATCTAGTTTAAATTGGGCACAAAAAAATTTACATTAAATGGATTGGGTTACTGCTTGTAATAAGAACATCATGTATAATTCTAAGGGGTTTAAGTACTACATTTCCCCTTTTCAAAACTTGAAGTTTAACGGGATTACATCTTTATTTCGAGCTGCTCTTGAAAAGAATATACTAGTGTCAATGCATAGAGTTTTATTTACACAAAACCTATTCCGAGAATAAGGTTTAGCTAGTGTTATTAATCATCAAAAGGTTACTTATCATTAAAATCGGATGGTTATTAAAATTCTTAACACCTTTATTTACCGATTTAAGGTTTTACACAGCAATTTCTCCAAAGCATAACTTGAGCTATTCTCATAAGATAGATATCTTATTGTGAACATGTTTTATACAATTCCTTTCACAGATGTAAAAAGGGCATATCCTTCATGATTGGTAACCATTGATAGAATGTAAAACTTTAAAAGTTTTAAGGCCTAACTTTTAAGTTGAAGAACCTGTTGTTAAAGAATAAGAGGCTTAATCCTTGTTATAATTATTATAATTTATGGTAAGGCTACTATGCAAACACAAAAAAAAGGGGGTACAAAACATAGAACGCGCTGTAATAAAACTATTGTTTACCCTTGATCTATGCTTTACAAACTAAGATTACATGCCTCCTTTACAATATATATATATGTTCTAGGTCACGCAATGGTAAAGATCGACGCTATGATTGTATCTTAGTCATCATTCTAAGGTTTACTTGATTGGAATTTTACAATGTGCAGGTTAGTCGACATTTGGTACCATGAACCTTGTAGAACCTTCCCATTGCATGATTTGGATTACGAATCATTGGGATACTTGTTCGCTAAAAATATATTGTTTCTACCCACTGCATGCCAATTATTAAATTGTCAACGTGGGCTCGTCGTAGCCAAGTGTTTGGAGGTTAAAAAGGGTAGTCTCGAACCCTAGTTGACATTCCTTCGTTGCCTTTGGGCCTCCGGCCACTATGCTAAAACATTCTTGTCTGCACTGTCACTTGCACTGGCGGTTAATAGTCTTCCTGCTTACTATACTCCTCATGGGCTCGTCTAAATGCACTATAATGAAGTGCTATTACCCAAATGCTTGTTTGTTTGAGAGTAGGTCAGTGATTTTTCTTCAGGGCTTCACCATATTACACACTCAGTCCTGAACTCTTCAACTATAAAGAGTCCCTACTTCTTTGGCTTGGCATTAAGAGTCGTGGCCTTTCGATTCAAGACTGCAGGCATAGGGTTTCATCGCAGAGTAGTGCCTTTAGCAGAAAATAATGTGACGACCCGAGTCTAAATAGTTGTTGCGCTTGCTGTTCTCCTTCTCAGTCGTGGTTGGTTGCTTGCTGGGTGGTAACCTCCTTACTTCTTGTATCAATGAAGGATTTACTTCTCCTCGAGCTGATGGTTACCCTTCTGGTTGTGGGTGGTCGTGCTTCCGTAAGGTTCTAGGTAAGAAATGTTTCAACCCTTGTATTTAACTTCACAATTTAAAATTTAATACATGAATATTATTTTGTTTACTAGTTTTAACACTATTGTGCTTCTTGTTTGCAGGTATTGGCTTGTCTCCATTTACGTGGCTGGTGCGAGACCGTGGCGACTTGCTGGTTAACGGTAAGCCCTAGATATCCATGGCAAATCCTCCTTGTTGAGTCCTGTATGGAACAGTTGTGGGTTGGTCTTGGTGGCTTGTAACCCTTGCGGTTTTTGGTTTAATTAGTTTGACCCATTCGCTGATGTTTAAGAGGTTAAAACCTTCGCTTGATATGGGACCTCTGGCTCAAGCTGAGATTGTAATTTTTAGTTATATTTTGATTACTGTGTAAATGTATACGTAAATCATGTACAGGATGTAAAAGCCTTACTCTGTGGATTTTGTTTAAGGCCGAGAGGCATAAAGGAGTTAGACTCTTTCCTTTTATTAAATCCGTTTTATACTTTGATTTTAGTAGGGGTTTACCCTAACTCGAAAATGTAAAGCTGTCTCTACAGTCTCTTTTAAAAATATCTTTTGTTTACAGTACAGTACTGAAAATTTATTTGTTTTACTTGTGTTATAAATATATTATTTAACTCGGCATAAAGAGCATATCTAAGTTCTGTTACTTAGATTCCTGTAATCTAATATATCTAAATTATACTCTGCAAATCATTTAAATTATTAACTGCTAGGGTTTTCTATTCATTGGTTTTATTATTATTATACTAGTTTGCTTTATTATAAAAGTATTTATAAAAGATTGTTATATAATTTCTAACTTTCAGAGATATAAGAACTCGATGTATTTACTGAAGTATTTATGTATCTGTTAGATACAGCCTTTGAGTATAGAAATTATATTCTGTATACTGTTTATTATAATGGGATAAAACATTACTTTATCTATATATTAATACTGTACTTATAATTATATATTTATTAGATTTATTCTTTTTTTATTTATAATCATATAATAAGTTAGTATTTTATTATTGTGTTCTTACACTTACTGTACTAAATACTTTATAGAAGTACTCTCTGTATTCTATATTGTCTTGTTTATGTTACACGTTAATATTTATAAAATAAAAGTAAAAGAACTAACTATGTGCTGCATTTGTTGACATCCTAAAAAGTATAGGTTGGCAGTTGTAGATTTTTGTTTATGCTTAGCTAGATAGAATAGAATAAATGAATAACATACATTACTATCCATAAGTAAATTCTGATACCAACTAGATTATCTGTAGAAGTAAATCAAGATTCTAGCTATTCTTTCTTTCAATTTGATTATTATCCATAGAGTAGTTAATTAGCCTAAACTGGAAAGAAGTGAATCGTATAGTTGTAAAGCATTTTATTTAGCTTAACCCTACTCTAGTTAAACTATTATACTCTTTTCTTAAATTCAAATAAGCCATAATATTACACTACTACATTTCGATCCAAAATTCGACGGAAAAATCCGACAGCGCGTGGATTTCTCTTTTTAAACTTACCAAAAATCACAAAGATACATTTTTTTAGTAAATGTGGCCACACGCGTCGGTTAAGCGATGGCTATTCTCATAACTGTCACTTAACCGATGGTGAGTTGGTCAATAAGGTCATCCAAACAACCAAAGAAAATCCAAAAGGTCATCCAAACAACCAAAGAAAAGGCAAAAGTCACATAGGGCGCGGAACCGTCGCTTAACCGACGACGCGTTAGTCAGGAAAAAAGCCAAAAGTCACATAGGGCGCGGAACCTACAAATGCCATACATGCCAAGGATTCACCTTTTAGCATAATAGCGTGAGAAGGCTGTCTGTTTGGCCTACCTAATGGAAACACAGATCGCACAGCTCAACTCAGTGCAGAGCTAGGGGTCGTATAGATCCATAGCTTTCCCCACACATATTGATATTGTATGCACAGTTTGCTCAAATTAAGCACAGTACTGTATTTCGAGCGAATTGCAATTTATAGGATAGAATGTCTTATGCATACCTTTTCAAGTACATTGTCATAGGAGACACTGGTGGGCATCTTGATCTGTATACATTGATTCTATTATATGTGTATCCATGGAAAATTGAATTGCACTTTCACTAGAATGAATGAAATGATAAATGTTTTGGTGTTTGGTAGGAGTGGGGAAGTCATGCCTATTGCTGCAATTCACAGACAAGAGGTTCCAGCTAGTGCATGACTTGACAATCGGGGTGGAATTTAGGGCGCGCATGATCACCATTGGAAACAAGCCCATTAAAATTCAGATCTGGGATATGAAATGAAACCCTGGTTTAGAGGGGTCCGGGGCAGTTACTATCCATTTTCTCGTTGGTTTCTATTTTTTTGTCCTTTTCTTCCTTACATCTTGTATGTATGGGATCCCTACAGAATTCATCTTGAAATTGTAAATAGCAGTGTCTCATTAAAACCCGGGAATGATATGCACCGAACCCATCTTGGTATTTTGGAAATTTGTGTTAATTTGAGATATGCATCCTCGAGTTTCACAACCTTGAGCTGCATTTGAAATGAGACCCTGTTTTAGATGGGTTCGGAGGCTGGGCTAGTTACCATCCATTTTCTGATGGCAGTGAGGGCAGATCTATCATTGCAACTGGGGCTTTCTGATCGGCAGCTGCAGATGTGGTTCTGCCACAGGAGACTCAAGGATAAGAAGGAGAAGGAGAAGGAGAAGGAAAAAGAGAAGGAGAAACAACCCAAGAAAGAGAAAGCTAAACATGCACCTCCACCTGCACCAGCACATTCTGCCTATCTCATGCCAACATCCACAAAAACTAATTTCTATGACGATTATGATGCCAGGAAACGACCGACTTTGAAACTTAATTTCGAGGAAGGAGGAGGATGGAAAAAGAAGTCACAAGTGCAAAACCTGCATCTGCATCCCACATCACTCCTCCAGGCTATTGCTACCGTGGAAGCTCATCTTGGGGAGCCATTACGTGATGATGGCCCTATCCTTGGCGTTGAATTTGATCAACTTCCCCCTGGTGCTTTTGGGTCACGTATAGGTATTTGTTTCCCGTCTTCTATGTTTTTTAACATCTGAATGAGGTCTAATTCCTGTATGTCACTTGATGTTTTGCTACTGACAGAAATCTAATTCTCTTTAACTTTGGGCTACTATCTGTTAATTCCTAATTAATGTTTATGAAACATTCCTGGTAAATGATAGTTTAATACCAAATTCGTAGGAGAGCGAGCATCCAATGTATGTATACCATAATCGAGATCTTCCTTGGTCTAGGACCTAAGTCATTGACATTCAATGATATTGGTTGTGTTGATGTTTTCAGCTATTGGTAGGTTTAGCATGGGTTATTGGTGAAATATATTCAACTGAAGATTTTTTATCTTGGGGGTACAATGCCTGGCTCAGATTAGTTTTGAGAAAAAAAAACTAGCCCCACATCTGTGCTTTTCTTATAGCAGAAGTTACCTAGAAAGTTATTGATCTTCAACAATTTTGACAAAGTATTGAAGCTATGCCCTTGGAGAATAGAAATAAAGATCATTATTACAAAGGAGGATTTTCACTTTTTCTAGAACCTAATTCTTTGAAATTGCTTATGGTTTTGCATCTATGGGGTTGCATGTTTGGGTGGATAGATAAATAGAGTAATTCTTGCTCTTCTTAGGCAATCCCACTATATGTGGGAGTATTGTATGCCTTCTCCATTTCTGACTATTTATCAAATCCCTCTGTCATGTGGCAATAAGATTTGAGCATTGAACTTGTGGCCTTTCAATTTAGCTCTCATTGTTTTCTCTTGCTAACATATAAGAAACAAAAAATAAATTTACTGTAGAATTCTACCAGATCCCATTTTCATGCTAGTTGGGATTGTCTATCATTCTATGTTTTTTATTTGTTGTCTTTTATTTAATTCTTTAATTACAAAAGTTGCACTTTATATTAAAAAAGAAAATACATAATACATTCTTCAAGATCTGAAGCACAGTCCATCATCATAAAGACTCTTAAAACTCTAAAGACTATTGACACTGACTGGCCATTGCCTGCTAGCATCTCACAATATAAGACTCTTTTTCCATTGACACCCTCTAGCTGACTCATATATCTCTGAATTAATACAGTCTTCCTTTCAAGATACGATACCTAATAAAGTCATTGCATAATATAGCCAAAAAAAGAAATATAACCAAAGTTTCACCCTAGACTCAGAAACAACCCCATCTACATGCTTTTCCAGCCAGAGAAACCCTGGAGTTAGATCCAAACTTGTTTAGAAAGAGTATCATCTGCCGTGTTCAACTCCCTGTAAGTATGATTATAAATTTATATGTGATCATCTCAAACTATGGAATTTTCTTACGATTGAGTTACCAGTGGTCACAGATTCACATTGTGTATTGCTTGAAGTTTCAACAATTTAATCACAAGAATATAGTCTCCAAATACCTGAAGTGTGTACACCGTTGGACATAGCCACCTCTAAAAACGATCTTACTGCCATTAGTTCTGCTAGATTGTTGGAACCACTACCCAGATTAGCTTTAAAATTTGAAATAATAACAATACTCCAAGTATAATAAACCCTCCATCCCAGATATGTTTTCTGCCCTTTGACAGGTGCTGTAAAAAAAAACCCAAGGGCAGGTCTTATTAATGATTAATTTGTCCACTTGATGAGGGATCCTAATCTGAGTGATTTCCTTAAAGTACTGGAACAAAGCAGTTACCTGAGGTATGACTTGGAAGGTGGGCACCTGTTTGTCTTTGAATAATGATGCATTATGAGCTATCCAAATGCCCCAGAGAACTAGAAAAGGAATAGTCCTTTAGCTTCTTCAGATTTAATCTATGAAACAATTGAAATAGACAATTTTCTACAGTAGCACCATTCCAGATATTAGGAACATCAATCCACTGGGGAATATCTCCCCAAACTTGTCTAGTAAATGAGCAGTCAATAGCTAGGTGTGTGTTTATTTCCTCAATGTTCTTACATAAAAAACACATTCCAGGACCCTGTCTTCTCTGAAATAATTCCCAGGTCAAAAATCTATCATTCAAGGCTAACCACATATGAAGAATTGTTTTCTCGGGAGCCCTTACCTTCCATATTTTTGACCACCACCATTTAATCTCTCGCTGTTTTTCAAACCTAAGAGCACTGTAGCCCAACCTAACTGTATAAGAACCTCCAGTTTTGTTCGCTGACCATGCCAGTTCATCACTAGTGTGAACTTTTCTCAACTCCTCTATATAGTTATTGCACAGGATAGATGATTCCCCTCCTAACCTCAGCACTGTAGCTTGTCTTCCACCCCTAGTGCCAAAGATCTGCTGTGTCTCCATCCATCACTTGATTTAAAGCGAAAATCCTCAACTACTGGAGATTTTGTATCAAATCGTCAGGTTAAAAAATGCTATTCCTATGTTCCACAATAGCATTTGTACTCACTCTAATCAGTTTACCATTATTAACTCTTCAAGAAAGGAACTTACCAGTGATGGTAAAAGCTAGGGCCAATGCTTTCCACTGATTAGGAACATTCTTGATAGATTTCTTGCCACTTCCAATCCAATCTAGTATAGTTCGTAGGCCTTGGAGCATTGTACTTTTGAACAATATTTCTCTTCCACAAACCATATTTAGTTCTAAAGTTCCACAAACTCTTTGCAGCCAATGCTGTTCCAAATAAATGAATATGTTTTAAGCCCCAGCCTCCCTCACCTTTAGGCCCATCAAGTGTCTTCCACTTTGCAAGATGATACCCCTCCTGTTCAGTAGGAATTATTATTTTTTTTCTCTCATTTCCAACACCCACTTGGGAGTGTGAACTAAAGTATGCCATTTCACAGGAATTGCCTCAATTACAGACATGGCCAAAATCAACCTCCTTCCTCTGGAGAGCCACCTATTACACCAGAACCAGATTCTTCTTTCCATCCTCCCTAAAAGTCACTGCCAGTCCTGTTTGTAGTAGCCATTTGGTTTCAAAGTGAATCTAGATTCTCTTGTGTATCTTGTTCACTGTGCATGAAGCATTATTTATTTATTAGGTGAGTAGGTAATTTCCATTGAAAAGAAAATAATGTTCAAGATTGTATGCAAAGCAAAGAACTTTGCTGATCTGATACCAATTCTGATTTCCAGGAAATGATCCTTAGACTAGTATTACTAAGAAACAGAACATTATATACTAGACGACTGGAATGCCTGCTGAAAGTTTGACCCAAAAGCCCCAAATAATGCAACATCCATGATCTGGCTTGGCAATTTTTCAATCTTCCTTGAAGTGAAGATTTGTTATGATTTCCTGATGGAAGAGTTATGTAGCCTAAAGAGCTGCCCTTCTTTACCTTTTTTTTCCCTTTTATTTCAATCCATCTTTTATCAGCAAACCCCAAAGTAGACTTCTTTGAAGCTGGTGGTTTTTTTGATGATTTTGAATGCCTTCTCACCATTCAACTTAGAAAAGGGTTTGATTCTCATCCATTTTCCATCTGATCCAACATATCCCTTCGGTGATTTCCAGGTGGAAATACCAATGGCTACAAGGTAGACGTATCCGTGACAACATTATTTATGGCACTTCCCTCAATAATGCCAGAATCAATGCCACTCCTAGTGGGAGGTGGAACTTAAACATTTTCAGGATCAGGACCAAGTGTTTTTTTGATTTATGATCTTCTTTGCCTAGAAGTAGTTTGGGGTTCAGTTTTTGGGCAATAAGCAACTAGATGACCATGCTTAAAACCAATAATGCAATGGTAAAAGAGATTTATTCATAGTCTAACAATCAGGTTTGGTTGTAGGAAGAAGGCATTTACTTAATTCAGTGTAAATGCAGATTTGGGCAGACACAGAAGTTGGAAAATTTGACATTTTTGAAGCCACAGTAACAAACTTACTTAGAACATTTCCAATGGCCTTAGGAGAGTTGGCATTCCATTATCCAAGAGCCATTGAGATTGAAGATATTGATTTAATGAGTCAAAAGATATTGATTTAAGGTCGTTGCAGAGCACATCCTCTCATCATGCTTGGTAACTTGACCCACAATTGGAATGCATTGTGTTGCTCCAGAGCTGCTTGGATCAGTTGAATTTGTGTGAAGGAGATGCACAGAACATGTAGTTGAATTTGAAACACCTTTCTATAGTAGTTAAATATATGATGCATCGACCAAATTTCAGTACAGTGTTTTGTGAAGCTATGAAGAATACTCATACAGGTGAAAGCATCCTTGGGGATTTGTC
>LPNX010770317.1:122966-147051 GCA_001517045.1 Pseudotsuga menziesii
CCCTAGTCATAAATTCTCTAGCATATAACTAAGTTACTTTGTCTTATCATACAACATCAATTTCTATATGCCTAGGAGTAATTTGATGTTACATATGGATATAAAATTATAAATTGATTATTATTTGAACTGAGTTTGAAGCAAATCAAATTTGTCTGATGTAAGTATCAAACCAGATTTTAATGACAGACTGCTTTGAAAGGATACACTGTGCAATGCAAACAGTACATGTAATAGAATCTAAATCAACTGTTTTACGGGCCTAGATATTTTGTGGAACACAGACTACAATTCATTCAAACACACCAGATTTAAGGGGCATTTGGCACTAGCTTCAGCCACTTTGTTCAGGAAGTTAAAGTTAAGATAAATTACTTTATAATTTTGTTTCCCTTACCATAGAAAACTCTATACTCAGTATTGTTCAGTATGATAAATTGAAGTTATTTTCTGAAACTTACTGAAGTTACCTCATGGGGTACTTTAAGAAAACATGTAGCAGATGTTGGGATCCTGGTTGGTTAGTGGAGTAGGCGTGTTACTAATATTTTCCCCAAGGTTTAAATTTTTCCAAAAGAATTATTGTCCTTGGCCATTCTGAACCATTGCTCCTGTCATTGTAAGAAGTACTAGCGTTATTGTAAAAAATTCCCATAACAGGCCCAGGTGCTGTTTGCACGTATTGACAGGAAACACTTGTAAAAGTAACAAAGGTTGTAGGAACATTTATGATAATGGTTAATATTAAGTTTGTAGTAGACATTATAGAACCCCAATGCCACATTTAAAACTTTAGTGATTATAGAACCCCAATCCCACTGCAGTTATGCCCACTGGAATCATTTAATTATTAGACTTGGGCAAACCTCACTATGATTGTTATTGGCATGATGTTATATGTTCATTTTGCTTGCAGCATACTTTCTCTTTGTTGTAATTTCAACACCTAAACTTTGTATATTCAATGTTTTTTACCTTCATTAGTAGTTTCATATCTAGTATCGTCCTGGGACAATCTATTTCATCTACTATGAAATTTATTCATATGCATTGTATTGAAATCTCTGCTACCACCTGCAACAAACAATTCTTATAGATATCATATTTAGTTGGATGTTCACCAATGAGAAAATAACTTTGTAATCCTCTCTTATTTAATGATATCAATCATACCTTATTGCATGGGATAATGGAGCATCAAATCACCCCATTTTTCTGGCTTCTTTTTCCCCAAATCCAACCAAAATCCAGCCTAGAAATTGCAATTTCAGCAACTATGCAATTTCAACAATTGTAAATTGTTTTATGGACTAAATGCTATGCTCTGAAACTGTCCAGATGGTCGAGAAAATGAGTATCGTTCTGGCTTCTTTGTATACCCAATTTGTAAATATTTAAAAAAAAAAAAATTCACTACCATCGCTTAAGCGACGGTTCTACATGTCGCTTATCCGACGCCTACTCTTTATATCCGTCACTTAATCGTTATCTCCTAAACGACAGTTCTTCATGTCGCTTATCTGACTCTTACTCTTTATAGCCGTCATTTAAGAGATGGTTCTTCATGTCACTTATCTGACGCTTAATCGTTATCTCCGTCACTTAACCCACGGTTCTTCATGTCGGTTAATCGACGCTTCTTCTTTATCTCCGTTGCTTAACCGACGGTTTGTCATGTCTCTTAACCGACGCTTGCATATAACCGATGGTAAACTGAGGTGGTGCTTAACCGATGGATTAGACAGATGTTGGATAACCGACGACACTCCAGCGATGCTTAAAAAGAATTCATAGTGTCGTACATGCAACAAGGAAGTGTCGAAAATCCGACCATACGGCCGTCGGATTTTTGGTCGAAATGTAGTAGTGTTACTGAAGGTAAACAATGTATCGAAAACTGTTTTATCTACCCACACGTACTACTATCAGTAAATAATATAAATTCTTTTTCTGTTTCTAATAAACTGACAGTCTCAGTCTATATTTAACACTACTCTTGGTATAAAAGATATTTCTTTTGATAACAAAATAAAAAGGAAAAATTCTATAATTCCACTAACATTTTATTCTACATTTTCATCATACTATCTTTGATTATAATTTCACCACCTATGTTGGAGTACGGTTTGGATCACCCAGATGAGGAAAAACACAGGTAGGGTTTTGTTTCTTATCAAAAAGATTCTATTGCTAAACAAACTAAGAACAACTTCTTTACTAAACCATCTAAATCTTTACATCATAAGCTACAATGCATCATTCAATCATCCACAGATAATATACAAAAATTAATAAATAACAGAACCTGTTCTTTGAGCTTGGACGACAACAGCAATGGGAGGTCGTTCCTCCCTACCAATTCCTGGAGAGCGCTCAAACAACGTCTCCTCAGGACCCCCAAGATTTCTCTGGTGTCCCTGGCTGGAACTAGGTGTAGCAATAATCAAGTACCAGTCTTCAGACTCAATACCAATCCTGAACTTATCAATAAATTCTCTCAGCTAGCAAGCTGTATCAAACCAAGTTACTGCAGATTATCTCTCAAAACACTTTCTTTACAATTTTCCCTTTTTTCCCCAATGAATTCCTTGAAGTGCATTCCATCTGAATGGTTCTTCTTGTGGAAAATATCTGAGTAGCCTCAGCTCTCTACATTGGGTACTTTTAAAAGATTGCCTAGGTATTTTTGGGTTAGTTGTCATTTATTGAGCCACCTGCTCTGATCCCACTTTCTTGGGGGACCATGACCCCAAATGTAGGGAAGTTTCCACCTGCAACATAGGAAGTGTTTGAGGATGCTACCACTTGTCTTTTTCCCTCCACCTAGTTCCTCCACTAGTTTGACTAGTAACACTCTTATTAATAACTCTCCCAAGCTGTTGTCTCCACTTTTTATTTATTAAAAATAAAATATTCAAAATTACATTCCACATCTTTTGACTCTGCTTAGTCATCAGTTCCTACTTAGCATTAAATTTAACATAATGTCTTAGGAAATCAAATTGAAACAATTAACATTATTTTACAAAATTGGGGCTTGTGACATACACACCCCCTTAAAATGTAACATCGTCCTCGATGTTACTTATTCTTCATCCTCTGCAGTCCCCTCGAATAGATTCAGGTATCCCTCCCGCATCTTACTTTCCAGTTCCCAGGTGGCGTCTTCAGGACTAAGGTGCTTCCATTGCACCTTCACCTGTCCAATGGTGCAGTTCCGCAGTGTATTTTTCCTCCTCCCGAGGATACAGTCCGGTTCCACTAGAATTTCTCCTTTTGGTTCCAGCTATACAACATTCCAATGAACCACATGAGTAGCATCATGAACATACTTTTTCAAAATAGAGATATGAAAAACATTATGTAGTTTCAAGTTAGGTGGTAATGCTAGCTGGTATGCAACTTGACCAATCCTAGACAAAATTTTGAATGGACCACAGTAACGTGGTGCTAGCTTTGCACAAATCCCCAGTCTTAGAGAGATTTTCTTTGGCCTCACCTATATAAACACATGCTCACCCACCTGGAACTCCTTGGGAGTTCTTTTCAAGTCTACTTGGCTCTTTTGCCGATCCTGTGCCACCTTCAAATTTTTCTGCACTTGTTTCACAATTTCCTCCATTTCCTTCAATAATTCTGGTCCTAACACCAATCTATCTACTGGATATTTCCAAGATATAGGAGTGTTGCATTTATGTCCATACAAAATTTCAAATGGACTAAATTTAGCTGATGATTGATAGTTATTATTATATGCAAAATCTACTAGATGTAAGTAGTCTTCCCACTTACTTGGCTGATCTTTAACATACGTCCTTAATAAATCCTTCAGCACCTGATTCACTCTTTTAGTCTATCCATCTATTTGAGGATGGAAGGAGGTACTGAAATTCAATGTTGTATTTAATCCTTTAAACAAGGACTTCCAAAAATTTCCTGTGAATTTAGGATCCCTGTCTGAAATTATAAATTTCGGTACTCCATGTAACCGAAAAATCTCCTTTAAGAAGATATCAGCTATATTGGAAGCCTTGTAAGTAGTTTTGATAGGAATAAAATGTGTTGCCTTACTTAACTTGTCAACCACTACCATAATAGAGTCATTTTGATTCTGATTTATGGGCAGTCCAGTAATAAAATCTAAGCTAATCACTTCCCATTTCCAGCTAGGAATAGGTAAAGGTTGTAGAAAACCAGCTGGATGTTGATGTTTAGTTTTCACCTGTTGACAGTCTAAACATCTAGCAATGTATTCAACTACTTCAGCTTTCATATTTGGCCAAAAATATTCTTTCCTTAACATGGTTACAGTCTTTTGATAACCTAGGTGTCCTGAATATGGCGTTTTATGGACTTCATCCAGAATTAATAACATAACCTTAGGCACATTAGGTACATACAGTTTATCTTTAAATAATAAAAATCCATTTTCATTTAAACTATAACCTTTTATTAAGCTTTCTGTAGGTTCTTCCTTAGCTGTATTTTGCAATTTCTGATAAATTTCATCTTGTTTTACCCCCTCTTTAAGCTGTTCATTTAAATCAGAAGCATAAGTGCCGATTGCTTCTATAAAGTTCAGCTTTGCATTTCTTCTTAATGCATCAGCCACCTTATTTTCCTTACCCTTTATGTGCTGGATTTCAAAATCATATTCACTCAAGAAGGCTAACCACCTTGCTTGTCTAGCGTTTAAATTAGGATGATCTAAAAGATATTTCAGTCCTTTATTATCAGTCATTAAAATTAATTTCCTGCTTATTAAATGATGTCGCCACATTTTTAAGGCGTGTATAACAACCACAAGTTCTAGATCATAAGTTACGTAATTCTTTTCGTGGAATTTTAACTTCCTAGACTCATAGGCAATGACATGCCCGTCTTGAGTTAGAACATCGCCTAAGCCATCATTACAGGCATCAGTGCATACTACGAAGTCCTTATTAGGATCTTCTATTCTTAGAATAGGTGCACTAGTCAATAAGGTTTTTAATTTCTTACAACTTTCTTCACATTTTGAGTTCCAATCAAATTTCTTGCCTTTCTTTTGCAAGGAAGTGATTGGATTTTCTATTTTTGAAAAGCCTTCAATGAATCTCATGAACGACCTAATATCTGTCACATCTTTAGGAACTGGCCAATCTTCAATTGCCCGAATCTTTTCAGGATCAACTGAAATCCCTTCCTTAGTCACTACATGACCTAATTACTGGATTTCATCCCTAAAGAAGTCATACTTACTAAATTTCGCCAAGAGTTGTTGTTCTCGCAACTCTTGTAAGACTATCTTTAGGTGTTCTTTATGTTCTTCTTTCATTTTAGAGTAAATTAAGATGTCGTCGATAAACACGACAACAAATTTGTCTAAGTATTTATGCATTATATTATTCATTAAACACATAAAGACAGCTGGGGTGTTGGTAAGCCCGAATGGCATTACGACAAACTCGTAGTGTCCATACCTTGTTCTAAAGGCTGTCTTGAATATATCTTCATCCTTAATTCTTACTTGATGATATATTGATCTCAAGTCTATCTTTGAGAACACCGTGGCTCCATGTAGTTGATCAAATAGATCATCTATGCGGGGCAACGTATATCTATTTTTAATAGTCATCTTGTTTAGTTGACGGTAGTCTATGCATAGTCGCATAGTTCTGTCTTTCTTTTTAACAAATATGACCAGTGCTCCCCAAGGAGACACACTTTGTCGAATATACTTCTTATCTATTAACTCTTTTAGTTGACATTTTAGCTCATTAAGTTCTAAAATGTTCATTCAATAAGGAGCTTTTGAGCTAGGCACCGTACCCGGCACTAGCTCAATGGTGAAATCCAATTCCCTCCTTGGAGGTAATCCTAGAATTTCTTCTGGGAATACATCAGTATATTCTTTTAAAATAGGAATATCTTCTATTTTTAACTTTTCTGTTTTAGTTTTACCTTCCTCATGTGTAATAGTTACTGCATAGGCTTTACATCCTTTTCTAACAGCTCTTTTAAGTTGTAAAGAAGAAATCTGTCTGATTATGGTTTTTCTAGGAATACCCTTAACCTTTATTGGTTGTTCATTATTATTTAAATACGTGAAAGTTTTGTCGTAACAATTTAAAACTACCTTATCATGCTCTAACCAATCCATGCCAATCAGTAAATCATATGAGCCAAGTGGCAAAACATTAAGCTTAAATGTAGTTTTAAATTCATCCATAAGTAAAGCACATTCTTTCACAAAACAGGTTACTTTTCTTTTTGCCCCAGTGGCTAATTGAACTAACCAGGAATTCTCAAACTTATCTACAGACAACTTACATTTCTCCATTATCTGAGGTGCAATGTAACTAAGACTAGCTCTTAGATTAATTAAAATGGTTACAGAGGTTTGATTGATCATACCTTCTACTTCCACCATGGAAGTCTGATAATCAGCTTGGTGGTTCTCCAAAGCTGCGTTGATTCGGGGCATGCTCCTCGCAAATTATCCAATGGTCATTTCCTCCTGCACAGTATGAATATTGCTGACTGAATTTTTCTGGTTTGGACAGACCGAGGCATAGTGCGGGCCATTACATTCCCAGCACTTAACAGGCTCCTTATGTTCAAAACTCTTGGTAAAATTCCCATGGTTATTTGTAGCTTCCTTACCCTTAAAATTATTCGAATTATTGGGAGTACCATTTCTATTTCCCTGGAAATTCTTATTGTTAGAATAATTTTTAGTCTTATTATTCTTGAAATTATTCTGGGGTACAAATTCCTTCTTCTTAAACTCAAGCTGATTGTTATTTTTCTTAGCCTTCCAATTGGCTAAGCCTTCTTTCTTCCGGTTCTGCTCAAAACAGAAATTAGCCTTCCTCATGGCTTCCTCCAGAGTCTTTGGGTTGTCATACTCAATTCTGTCCTTGATATGATACGGTAGACAGTTGAGAAATCGCTGCACTTTAGGTTTCTCATCTACTAGGTAAGGTACATACCTAAGAAAGCTTAAGAATTTACTGTTCAAATCTTTCATAGTCATTGAACCTAACTTCAGTTCATAAAAATCCTTATCTCTTTCTTCATAATATTGCTCGGACAAAAATTTCTTCTTGAAATACTTTTTAAAGGTACTCCAATTAACTTCTTTTTCTCTGATACCTTTGACTCTCTTCAGATCTTGCCACCATATATCATCTTTTTCGGAGAGGTTATATATTGCCATCCTTGCCTTTAGCTGATTAGAGTAATTATATATATGAAAATATTTCCTCATCCCGGACAACCAAGACTCTACTTCCTCCCCTTTTTCGGTCTCTCCATTAAAAGTTGGGGGCTTTATCTTTTTAAACTCCCCTGAAATTTCCTCATATGGTCTGTATTTCTTCCTTCTGTCATACAAATCAGCCTCACTACTGTCACTAGTAGTATGGTAACCTTGTCGTTCACTGAACCCTTTAGATGGTGAACTACTTTCAGTTTTTTCCAACTTCATCTTTTTAGATCTTCTTTGATGACTAACATCCTCAGATTCTAATCTTCTGCTCCTCCCTTCAGTTTGGAACTTTTCTATTAAAATTTGGTTCAACTCTTCCTGAGCCTTCAAAATCCTCTCATTATCCCTCTTGACTGATTCCATTTCAGTCTTCAAATCTTTTACAGTCTACAACAGCTCTGAAGAGTTGGCAGTCACCTCTTCTAACATAGGTTCTATGGGCAATTGTCTTGTTTTTGTGTCTGGAGACTCCTCTTGAGCATACTCTCCCAGCTTTTCCATACCTGCCTGTTAAAGTTCAGAAAAAGAAATTTTATGTTCTTTACATAAAACCGAATGTATCTTAGTATATTATTTTACTTTATTGTTCTATGGAAACTAGTTGGCCTGCATCAAGGCCTAGTGTTTGAACCTTGTGCTCTGATACCACATGTCAAAACCCCAAAATTTCTGAAAAATTTAAAATTTTCAAAATACAGATAAATTTCATAAATACAGTCAACTAATTATTTGATTAGTTAAATGTTAATGAATTCATTGTCTGAATTATCTATTTGATTATGTTTATCTTATAGAACGATTTATTTTTCAGTTTACTGACTTGTTTTTCTTTGCGGCCACAAGGTGAAACTGTCATGAAATTCTAGGCTTACTTAGATTTCGAGCTAATGCAGAAAGTTTTCCTGTGCTTACAGACTTACAGGTAAGAAGTTCGGGTGCTGCTTGTCGTTAATTCTAAAGCATTATGATATAAGTTCGTCGCACAATAATAACTCAGTATAGAATATAATTGCTAATCAATTTCCAAAGCTTATCGAGGTAAAATCATTAAACTGTCTTCCTTTTTAAGATGCTAAGGAATAAGTTTCAGTTCTGTTAGTAATGGTTACAACTGCCTTTTTCCTAGTAGATGTAGAATTATAGTTCTTCTTATTTACTGAACTATTAGATGTCTATCAAAGTCATCAAGTGTAAAATGCCTTAAATCTTTTCGTACAAGCAGTTTTAAGAATGGCAGAGTCATTAAATCAAGGATCTAGTTAAAATTGGGCACAAAAAAATTTACATTAAATGGATTGGGTTACTGCTTGTAATAAGAATATCATGTATAATGCTAAGGGGTTTAAGTACTACAGTTCCCCTTTTCAAAACTTGACATTTAATGGGATTACATCTTTATTTCGAGCTGCTCTTGAAAAAAATATACTAGTGTTAATGCATAGAGTTTTATTTACACAAAACCTATTCCGAGAATAAAGTTTAGCTCATGTTATTAATAATCAAAAGGTTACTTATCATTAAAATCAAATGGTTATTAAAATGCTTAACACCTTTATTTACCCATTTAAGGTTTTACACAGGAATTGCTCCAAAGCATAACTTGAGCTATTCTCATAAGATAGATATCTTATTGTGAATAGGTTTTATACAATTCCTTTCACATATGTAAAAAGGGCATATCCTTCATGATTGGTAGCCATTGATAGAATGTAAAACTTTAAAAGTTTTAAGGCCTAACTTTTAAGGTGAAGAACTTATTGTTAAAGAATAAGAGGCTTAATCTTTGTTATAATTATTATAATTTATGGTAAGGCTACTATGCAAACACAAAAAAAAGGGGGTACAAAATATAGAACGCGCCATAATAGAACTATTGTTTACCCTTGATCTATGCTTTACAAACTAAGATTACATGCCTCCTTTACAATATATATATATATGTTCTAGTTCACGCAATGGTAAAGATCCACGCTATGATTGTATCTTAGTCATCGTTCTAAGGTTTACTTGATTGGAATTTTACAATGTGCAGGTTAGTCGACATTTGGTACCATGAACCTTGTAGAACCTTCCCATTGCATGATTTGGATTACGAATCATTAGGATACTTGTTCGCTAAAACTATATTGTTTCTACCCACTGCATGCCAATTATTAAATTGTCAATGTGGGCTCGTCGTAGCCAAGTGTTTGGAGGTTAAAAAGGGTAGTCTCGAACCATAGTTGACATTCCTTCATCACCTTCGGGCGTCCGACCACTCTACTAAAACATTCTTGTCTGCACTGTCGCTTGGACTGGCTGTTAATAGTCTTCCTGCTTGCTATACTCCTCGTGGGCTCGTCTAAATGCACTGTAATGAAGCGCTGTTACCCAAATGTTTGTTTGTTTGAGCGTAGGTCATCGATTTTTCTTCAGGATTTCACCATCTTACACGCTCACTCCCTAACTCTTCAACTGTAAAGAGTCCCTACTTCTTTGGCTTGGCATTAAGAGTCGCGGCCTTTCGATTGAAGACTGCTGGCATAGGGTTTCATCGCAGAGTAGTTCCTTTAGCAGAAAATAATGCGATGACCTGAGTGTAAATAGTTGCTGCGCTTGCTGTTCTCCTTCTCAGTCGTGGTTGGTTGCTTGCTGGGTGGTAACCTCCTTCCTTCTTGCAGCAATGAAGGATTTCCTTCTCCTCGCGCTGGTGGTTTCCCTTCTGGTTGTGGGTGGTCGTGCTTTCGTAAGGTTCTAGGTAAGAAATGTTTCAACCCTTCTATTTAACTTTGAAGTTTAAAATTTAATACATGAATATTATTTTGTTTACTAGTTTTTACACTGTCGTACTTCTTGTTTGTAGGTATTGGCTTGTCTCCATCTGCATGGATGGTGCGAGACCGTGGTGACTTGTTGGTTAACGGTAAGCCTTGGATATCCATGGCAAATCCTCCTTGTTGAGTCCCTTATGGGACAGTTGTGGGTTGGTCTTCGTGGCCTGTAACCCTTACGGTTTTTGGTTCAATTAGTTTGACCCGTTCACTGATGTTTAAGAGCTTAAACCATTCGCTTGATATGGGACCTCCGGCTCAAGCCGAGACTATAATTTTTGGTTTTATTTTGATTACTGTGTAAATGTATATGTAAATGATTTACAGGCTGTAAAAGCCTTACTCTGTGGATTTTGTTTAAGGCCGAGAGGCATAAAGGAGTTAGACTCTTTCCTTTTATTAACTTCGTTGTATACTTTGATTTTAGTAGGGTGTTACCCTAACTCAAAAATCTAAAGCTGTCTCTACAGTCTCTTTTAAAAATATCTTTTGTTTACAGTACAGTACTGAAAATTTATTTGTTTTACTTGTGTTATAAATATATTATTTAACTCGGAATAAAGAGCATATCTAAGTTATGATACTTAGATTCCTGTAATCTAATATATCTAAATTATACTCTGTAAGTCATTTAAATTATTAACTTCTAGGGTTTCTATTCGTTGGTTTTTTTTTAATACTAGTTTGCTTTATTATAAAAGTATTTTTAAAAGATTGTTATATAATTTCTAACTTTCAGAGATACAAGAACTCCATGTATTTACTGAAGTATTTATGTATCTATTAGATAGAGCCTTTGAGTACAGAAATTATATTCTGTATACTATTTATTATAATGGGATAAAACATTACTTTATGTATATATTAATACTGTACTTATAATTATATATTTATTAGCTTTATTCTTTGTTTATTTATAATCATAGAATAAGTTAGTATTTTATTATTGTGTTCTTACACTTACAGTACTAAATACTTTATAGAAGTACTCTCTGTATTCTATATTGTCTTGTTTATGTTACAGGTTAATATTTATAAAATAAAAGTAAAAGAACTAACTATGAGCTGCATTTGTTGACATCCTAAGAAGTATAGGTTGGCAGTTGTAGATTTTTGTTTATGCTTAGCTAGATAGAACAGAATAAATGAATAACATACATTACTATCCATAAGTAAAGTCTGACACCAACTAGATTATCTGTAGAAGCAAATCAAGAATCTAGCTATTCTTTCTTTCAATTTGATTATTATCCATACAGTAGTTAATTAGCCTAAACTCAAAAGAAGTAAATCGTATAGTTGTAAAGCATTTTATTTAGCTTAAACCTACTCTAGTTTAACTATTATACTATTTTCTTAAATTCAAATAAGCCATAATATTACTGAAGGTAAACACTGTATCCAAAACTATTTTATCTACCCACATGTACTACTATCAGTAAATAATATAGCTTCTTTTTCTGTTTCTAATAAACTGACAGTCTCAGTTTGGATTTAACACTACTCCTGGTATAAAAGATATTTCTTCTGATAAAAAAATAAAGAGGAAAAATTCTATAATTCCACTAACATTTTATTCTACATTTTCATCATACTATCTTTGATTATAATTTCACCACCTGTGCTGGAGTACGGTCTGGATCACCCAGATGAGGAAAAACACAGGTAGGGTTTTGTTTCTTATCAAAAATATTATATTGCTAAACAAACTAAGAACAACTTATTTACTAAACCATCTAAATCTTTACATCATAAGCTACAATGCATCATTCAATCATCCACAGATAATATACAAAAATTAATAAATAACAGAACCTGTTCTTTGAGCTTGAACGACAACAGCAATGGGAGGTCGTTCCTCCCTACCAATTCCTGGAGAGCGCTCAAACAACGACTCCTCAGGACCCCCAAGCTTTCTCTGGTGTCCCTGGCTGGAACTAGGTGGAGCAATAATCAAGTACCAGTCTTCAGACTCAATACCAATCCTGAACTTATCAATAAATTCTCTCAGCTAGCAAGCTGTATCAAACCAAGTTACTGCAGATTATCTCTCAAAACACTTTTCTTACAATTTTCCCTTTTTTCCCCAATGAATTCCTTGAAGTGCATTCCACCTGAATGGTTCTTCTCCTGGAAAATATCTGATCAGCCTCAGCTCTCTACATTGGGTACTTTTAAAAGATTGCCTAGGTATTTTTGGGTTAGTTGTCATTTATTGAGCCACCTGCTCTGATCCCACTTTCTTGGGGGATCATGACCCCAAATGTAGGGAAGTTGCCAGCTGCAACATAGGAAGTGTTTTAGGATGCTGCCACTTGTATTTTTCCCTCCACCTAGTTCCTCCACCAGTTTGACCAGTAACACTCTTATTAACAGCTCTCCCAAGCTGTTGTCTCCACTTTTAAAAAATAAAAATAAAATATTCAGAATTACATTCCACATCTTTTGAATATGTTGAGTCATCAGTTCCTACTTAGCATTAAATTTAACATAATGTCTTAGGAAATCAAATTAAAACAATTAACATTTAGAAAATTGGGGTATGTGACAGCCCATGCCAATTAAGCTGTCATCAGACATCCCCAAGTTTGAAGGCAAAGCTGAGGAATGTAGCCAAAACCACATAATGACATTCCATCTATGGTGCTCATCCAACAACATCGTAGATGATTCCATCAGGCTGAGGCTGTTCCAACGCACCCTTACAGGTGCTACGGCCAAATGGTACATTGAGCTGCCACAAATCAAGTACTCGGACTTCAACTCCCTAGCCTTCATGTTCCTATAGTATTTCCTACTCCTTGTCAGATATGACGAGGGGGTGGAGATCCTGCTATCCTGTCATCAAAGCACTGCCACTCATATAACTGATGATATTCATAAGTGGCGGTGATGCCATAGCCTATGCAAAATCCAACTTGATGATAAGATCTTCTTGGATTGGTTCCTTAAGACCTTTCTCCCTCCCATAGCAAAGGACATCGCATATGAACGTCCCCAATCTAAAGAAGAGGCCATACTAAAGGCCCAATAATTTGACCTTATATACATTCAGTCTGGATACTTGTATACTGTCATTCCAGATGCCCCCCGTCTAAGTACCTCATACTGTGATGCATCGGGGGCATCTCATGCTGTAGATGACATCATAGGATTGGTCTCCCAATAGACATATCCTCCATCGACACCACCTGTAATTACACCACAACCAAGCAACACTGCTAGTGTTTCTTACAAAAACCAAGCTCTGGACTATGAAAGAATGATGTCTTAGTCTGGAGCAACGACTTCCTACACATAGCCTGTGCCATCGCAACAGGATCAAGCCATGACTTGGAAAACACAATAGTATGTAGGGAAAATTCCCACATTTGTGGCACCACCACCCCCATAAATCTACTATGCACCACCAGTGCAAACAGTTCAATCCCCTGCCCCCGCT
This sequence comes from Pseudotsuga menziesii, assembly GCA_001517045.1. NCBI lineage: Eukaryota > Viridiplantae > Streptophyta > Pinopsida > Pinales > Pinaceae > Pseudotsuga > Pseudotsuga menziesii. The sequence continues at coordinate 136,471 of LPNX010770317.1, forward strand.
TCACCTGCTCCATTGGGACAAGTGTTTGCACAGCAAAACCGTCCCAACCAGCCTGCCCCCAACAATCAGCAAGGGAACGCTTGAAATAACCGGCCTTGCAACCAAGAAAATAACCAACCGCAGGGAGGTGGTCAACAATCGAACCCTCCCAACAATGCCACAGTAAACTGACCAGCCCAAAATCCCCCATAACCAAATGCACTAAGACACAATGCCCCGTTGCACACAAACCAACCATGCACACTCTATGAGGTCTATGGGCACTACACATTCGAGTGTCCCTTAATGGGTCATGTGAAGCAAGCCATTCGAAATGAGGCCCAACAGGATGCCAATGCTACAAACCAAGCACAACCCAACCCGACACCTCAAGGACCTCCCCCCATGGTGCTTCAAAACCCATTTCCAGTCCAAGGATTGGTGGCAACCACACCCCCTCCCCAAGCCCATCCCAGTGCTTCAGGGGCACTGCCCATAGCTGAAACAGGAGTTCATCACCTGCTAGCCATGATGACTGAAGAGGTCAACTTGCCAAACCAGATGGAATCAGTATGGTGCCACCACCGAACCTGCTGACTCTTGAACAAGATCCACGTCTAAGATGGTCAACCTGCCTCTTTAGTTACCCCCATTCCTATGCCCCCCCATACACAGAGTTTCCAATAATGCCATAGCTAGAGCTGCAGTCAGCTATAGCATTGTGGATGATTTGGCCCAAACTCCAACCGCCATGTCCGCTCTAGAGGTACTCAAAATGTGCCCAATGCAGTGGAAGGCCTTGCTAGCCGCCCTGGGGGTAGTATACCCCTCCGACTCCAAGTTGATCACCTTTGACACGGAGAATAGAGAACCGCGCATGCCATCGACCATCTCCTTTCAAATCCCGGTGTCCATCTGAAATTTGGTTGTACACCGATGCATAGTGGATGAGGGGGCATCCACATGCATTAAGTCTACCTTGGTTTGGTAGAAGCTTGGATCACCAATTTTGCAACCATCCTCCACAACTCTACGGGCTTATGATGGAAATCCCACTAAAGCCCAAGGAATCCTCCCACATGTCCCCATCACATTAGCTGGGAAGACAGTCTTGATTGACATCGAAGTCGTCAATGCTCAACTGGACTACAACCTCCTCCTTGGAAGGAGTTACATGAATGCCATGTGAGCAGTCGCATCAACTATCTTCCGTCTCATGATGTTCCCTCATGAAGGGAAGATTGTGACGGTTTACCAGCTCACCTATCATGATCCGCAAGGTTAATAGCACCTGCCAATGTTATCCCTACCATCACCACCATTGAGCTGCAAGGGACGAACACACATGCCAATGTCATCCCTACAATTAACACTATGGTTGAAAACACACCATCCTCCCAACTGTTGAATGTGGGTCGTGGGTTGTTTACTGATCCCACCATGATGGCTCCTTTCCCATTAGTGTCGCCACCACTGACACAAAATGAAACTGCGGACTTGTGTATGGTCTCATCTAGCATCGTTGCACCCAAACAGAAACCGCAACCATATCCCCAACCACAACCACAACATCAACCACAACATCACCTATAGTAGCAGCATTACGTGCAGCCGCAACCACAAATGCATCCCCACATGCAACCAGCCAAGAGTTATGTGGGCTCATCCCCAGTCCATATGATTCCCTTCCTCTTTCCCCCACCTGGTGTCATGAGCAAGCCAGTCATGGCCACCTTAAGCCTACCCAAATTTACGTTGGGAATCCCAGTGTGGTATCTTGATCCACTAGCTCAACCAGGAATGCCCCAGGTTGTTTTAACCTCGGTGCAACCTATCGTAGTCGAGTCTCACCCTCCACCCGGTCTGTACAAGCAAACCGCCACACCTACACCCGCACCGCCCCAACCCAAAATTTCTAGGGGCAAGAACACCAAAGTCACCGCAGAGCCACGACAAGTCCCACTTTGTGCCATCTGTGAACAACAGGGCCATCCAACTCAGAATTGCCCTGAAATACCAGTGATCTGTGCGCATCTGGATTCCATGGATACGAATGAAAACATCTCTATGGTTGAACTCCCAACCACACCAGTAGTCAGGAACAAGGCATTGAGGACAAACCATGCTTGCACCCTTTGTGACTTGTATGGACATTAATCCCACCATTGCCAAGACCTGCCCAAATTTCGAATGGCTCTCGCTGACCTCTGTCAACATTCCCTTGATTTTGAGATCAACTTGATCGAAGAAGTTCACCCACCACCTCCTTCTTCAGACACCATGTCTATTTACATGATGTCCAGTTCCACTGACTCCCTCATCTCCACCATCACCGATGGTCCATTAGACCTGTCTCTTCTGTCATTTCCCCAACCACATTCGCAACCTCAGTTGCAACCTCATCCTCAGTTACTAGGGAAACAGTGGGGTTCATTCCTGATCAACATGATCCTTTTCCTTTTACTACCATCTGGGATTGTGAGTAAGTCTGTCTTGGAAACCCGCAATCTACATGAATTCACACTGGGAGATTGTGTGTGGTACCTTGAACCACCTACCCTACCTCTAAGGCCCCGGGATGTGTTGACTCACGTCCATCCAATTGAGATGATGTTGCACGTACCTCTAGGTCCATCAAAGACTCCTCCCGTCTCCAGGCCTACCCCTCTTCCTCTAATAGAGATTGGGGGCAAGGCCACCAAAACCACAACCAATACCATTTACATGGTCTCTAGCACCAATTTCCCTTCTGTCTCATCGGCTATGGAAGATCCACTTGAGCTATCCCGACACCACTTACGCGATGGCGGAGAGATCTGTAAGAACACCTTTGGTTTTACCCCATTCCCTTTAAACCATAGTGTGGAATCAGTTCTTTCCATAAAAGACCATATTCTATCACCCAGCCTTGCCAATGACCTTCGTCTCAGCAAGGGGGCATACCTCTTCATTGAATTTGATGGACAACTCTTGGAGAACCCCCGTAATGGGCTCTACCTCAAGAGATTTTATGCTTAGCATAACCAATGAGTTGCTTCATTTTCTTTTCTTGTTTTCAATGTTTTTTACCACAAGTCAGGGGCAGCACCATCAGCTACTAATCCAAAGTCACCTGGAACCTATTCGAGACACCTCTCACATCTTCGGCCTCAAATTTCCATCTCCTTATGAGACCATCATCTCATGTTTAACAAACAAATTTTGGGACCATTTCCCACTAGTCACCTCAATTTACAAGCCACACCATGGTGATACAAGTGTTTGCGGACCTGTACTTGCATCACAATTTCCTACCATTACTCATGCGTATTCACCTCACCTTACGCGGACATCTAGACCATCGTCCACAAAACCATTTATTTTTCTTACATGTATTTGGCATAGAAATGCCCCTGGACTTGCACTCACATCACATGTAGTCAAGTCCATCCACCTCAACACACACACATGCTCTCCTGACCTTTGTCCGAGAGCCACCTTGGTTTGCATGCCTCTGCCGCATTGTCTCACAGGCCTCTACCACGATCTATCCCGTGCATGTATTGGTATGTTTGAGAGCCTTCTGCTCTATCCATACTACGCGGATGACCTTTGGACGTCTGTGCACCGTCCCAACATAGGGCACCGCATGTGCCACCGCAATTGGTTAACCTTTAGAGTACTCTGCAATGTGTCTTCCTTAGATCCCATCAATATCAATTGTGTCCACCTCCTCCAAGTATTTCCCATCTGCAGTGACATTCCTGGTATTATAGCTATGATCCCATTCTCATGAGTTAAGTTTCATTTGCTGCCTGGTCCACCCTACTATCATACTTTGAACAAAGGAGGTTTGAGTCTCCCATTCCCCCCCTTGCCCCTTTTCAGTTCTTTCCCTTCCCTCCCCTCTCCCCCAATTCAGTGAGTCAATCCACAGATTGCTTCACACCTTTCGGTTATCCCTTGCACTCCTGGTCAAGGAAACATCATTGCCTTGACTAGGGACAGGTCTCCCTCTGTCGACACCAACACACATATTTTAGAGGACAGACCCAGAGGTCCCTATACCTTGGTTTCATTAACATCATTGATGAGTTCCTTGGACCACTTAAGAGGAGTCCTTGGTGCCTCTTGGGATGGTTGTTTCTCACGTGCTCGACTTCAACTCCATCATCGCACCATCGAGATTCGTAGAGGGTTTGTTCTGTACAGTACTTGGTCGAAGACCCCGAATGTCACCTGACTCTAGCACATTGGTGAGTCTGCTCATGGGACCTAAATAGGTTATGTCCCTTGTGATTTTCGGGTTGCGTTGGAGACAGTGTTCAGAAGGCCCAGCAGCGCTTCGATATACCTTTATGATTGATGCAGCGTACTTGTACCGTAGAGACTTTGACTCTTACTCAGCGAGTCCATACAGCTATGTACCAGATCTAAGACCATTAGTCATGAAGATATAGCATTCCATGAGAATGCCATGGGTCCAATGTACCAGATCAGTATTGTATTCATCCTCACATTAGAGGCAACCATCATTGTAACATCAGTTGCATATGATCAACTCTTATATTTTAGAGCATAGATCAAATGATTCTTTTGAAATTTTCACAAGCATGGGGATGCCCACCTCGTCCATATACATGTCACACATTTATTGTATCTCACCCATTGATGGGAACCAAATTAATACAAAAACCAAAATCCACCATGCCCCAGCCCTGGAAGCACCACCTCTACACAACAAATCCTATGATGTCCATTGGCCATACATTGAGCCCCTGCCCTCACACATCAAGGGGCAATCTGTTAACCCAAAAATCCCCCACTAAGCTCTCAATGACCTACACCACCCAAGGACACCATCTCATGACCCTCATATCCCTCCATTAGACCCCCACACCCTCAAAATAGCCCAAGGATGAAGAAAAAGGGCTAAAAACCACAAAAAGGAGCCCAAAATAGCCTCCTAGGAGCTAAAGCCCTCAGAAAGGGGCTAAAGTTAGGGAAGAAGGGGATAAAAGCCCAAAAAAGGGGCTAAAGCCCTGGCCAAGGGCTTAAAACCCTAAAACCCCTTGGAAAAGCTATAAAAGGAAGGTGCGTGTTCACTCTCAAAGCACTTCTCCCTTGCATACTGTTATGCTGCCCATGGATGCCTTGAGACATATTTGCCTCTCAAGCCACCCACACTCCCTCTCCTCCATTCCCATTGAGCCATTGCTCCCCATCCAAGAGAGAGAGGTGCTTCCACAAGCTTGGGCATGGTGGCCCATTCCCACTAGAGAAGGTATAATTTGTCTTACATGTTTTGTTTATTTGTTTTATATGCTTTCTAACCCTTGTTTCCATTTGTAGGTTTTAGATCTAACATTGTTTTGCAGGTTATTGTAGCTTAGGATTTTTTTGCAGGTTTTAAGGAGGCAGAACCCTAACCCATTTTCTACAGAGGGGTTCACCATTGCTTCTACATTTTCTTCTTTCTGTCATTAGGTTAGCTTTAGTTTACTGTCATTTATGCTCTATTTGATTTCTGCTCATAGTTTAGTTTACTGTTCTATCATTTCTATTTCTGTTTTATTTTCTGCATTTCCTATCCACACAGAAACCTACCCTTCTGTCCTATAGAAAGAAGGGAGCCATTCCTGCCCCTGTAGCAGGGAGAAATCCTCGCTACAATGTCAAATGTAGAAATTGATTAGCAATTTAACAACTAAAAACAATACATGTTAGAACTAATTTTTTTTTTCAAGAATCATTCCCAAACATGGTTTACAGGAGACTGCAAAATTACAGGGAAAATCATGAATCTATGAGATAAGGAATATGCCCAAACACAATCCCTTAATATGCACATGATGGTGAAAAGCCAAAAGTCCAAATAAATGCCACCAAAAAACATCTAAGGCCAAAGTCCTTGCAGGACAAGGAATGGCTTCATTTTGTAATAAAAAACTACAAGAACTATGTACATGCAACATTGTGCATTATTAAAGTGTGGTTTTAAATAGGCATCAATAAAGTCCAACCATATCAAATGCAGTGGAGCTGGAAACTTGATATTACAAAACAAAAGCATGGCAGTCCCTTCTAAATTACAAGAATTCATTAATAAAAAAATTCAAATGTCCAGTTGTAACCAAAGGATAATAGACACAATGTTAAGATGTTAAAAATATGCTGTAATCAGGGATGAATTACTTCAAAGTTCAAAAAATTCTATGTGCAGAGTTTGGATCAAAATTCAAAAAAATGACGCGCAGTTAGGAGGCTAGAATAATTTACATGAGTATATTCAACATTTAGACAAAAGAAAAGCATTCAAGAACTGAAGAAATATACACCTGCAAGTCCATATCTCTGCAGGAAACCCATTGTTGTTGTAGCATCCCAATCATAACTAGAAAAAAGGATAACCAAATCTTAAATTACTGTTAAACCTGTCAACTTCTAATAGTAAAACAGATGGAGATGAAGATAGAAAACAATGAATTTATATAAAAACTTGAAGAAGGATTGATATTTAATGGTGTTTTGTAGGCTCTTGTGGTTTGGGTTCAATTAGAAGATTTTGTGTAACCAAAACAAGAAGGCTTAGCCATGCTAAAGTGAAAATTCGGCATCCCTTCAATTAATCTTTGAAGTTTGAGATAAACTAACATTAAAGCAAGGCACTGGGTTCCTTCACAATATCACCCAAGCACAATTTTTCCTAATTTCCTAGAAGTATAGGTTTAAGAAAAAATGTTACCATTGAAGCCTATACTCTTCTTCCAATTGACTTCTGCTTGTAGAAACCTAGCCTGCAAATTGAAATAGATCCAATTTTAACACTTAGCATTAAAATAATAATAATAATAAAGGAAATCAAAATATCAGTAGTTGAGTCCCTATTAAAGACCATGCTGCCCATGTTGATGCTTTTGTTGATACTTGTTCTGAGTGGATTCCTCAAAACACCAATAAATTTAAACTTCCCCTGATTCATTCAGGGATGAAGATATTAGATGATTTCACCACCTAGAACTGAATCTATTAGTCACTTCCAACAAATTATAGATTCCTTTATTGGACACTTTGACATAGCTAGACCTATGATATTGGCATGAAACTTTTGTTCAACATAAAATAGAGGGATGATGAATCACTGTTTCATTATTACTTCTAAAGGTGGCCTCAAGTTGTTCCCTCATGCAAAACAAATATTGATTATTGTCAACTTGTTGAGCTCACAAATTCACTTGAACCACGAGTATGTCTTTACTTGCTTACAAAACATCTGAAGTGATAATAGAATGTCATAGAAAAATTCCTTGCATATATGAATCTTTGGAGATTCAAGCTAGTTTAGACTTGCAACAATACCAAACACCTATTATTCGTGTAGATAGAAACATTAGCATAAGTGGAGATAGCGTGGTTGAAACTTCAAACACATCAAACAGATGTGATACAACTCTTCTGACAGACAATGTTGATAATATGTTTTAATTTACATTTCTTTACCTGACAACTCTTACGACATATCAGTATGGGATGCTTCTATATATATTTTTCATTCCAGAGCACACACTCTGCCGGTGATCATTGAATTTTATGCATCAAAATAATCTAAAAAGTGTTTTAGATATGATAGATTTTCACTCAACATGTCCAAATGAGTGATGATATAGAATCATTTTGTCAAACATATAAATAAAATGCATGCTCAAGTCCAAGTCAACCGAAGGACTAAAATGTAAAATATAAGTAGTTTGTGGATTCCCAATGGAGATATAAACTTGAGAAGAACTCAAGACATTATAAAGGATAGAAAAATAATTTAGTTGTCAATTAAAGATAAGGGCCAGAGAGAAGTGTTGTTATTTACAAAGAACTTCATAAATGCAATAAAGGATACCAAGGAGTGTTATGAAATGGTGCAAATAAGAGTCTTACATGGCAAAAGGTCCAATAATGTTGAAAAATGTGACACTCAAAAGGAAGTATTAGTATAATTGAGTAGAATTCCAAAAGGATATGTTAAGATTACACATGAGATTCCAAGCAGTTTTCCTCTAAAGAGGAAGATTGGGAACAAGATAGACATAATTAATTTATCCATGTATGTACATGCTTCAGTAATTACTCTTCTTCATATTACACCATTTATCCTTCAAGTTAAATGGCATACACAACTTGTCAAGTATCACTTTCCCATGTTCCAATATCCATTTCCATGGGATTACATTGGTTTATCTCATTGGAAATATCTGCATACTTTTCTTTGTGAAGAAAAACTTCCCTCAAAATGAGCAGTTGGATTCTTTAGCATATTACTAAGTTTTTTGGTAAGCTGGAAGGGCTATTTTTTAAGAACGTACATGGAAATCAAAAGTTTCACCTAGAATGGTAGATGGATATAATTTTAAATATGCATCATGCATGGAAATCACACATTGCAATAGTACAATGATCCTCTTTTGTACATTTGAAACAAATTTTTTCACATGAACAAATTGATGTAAATAACTTTTCAATGTTTCAATAGGATATTTCAATCACCTTTCAATGTTTCAATAGGATATTTCTCTAGTGTAGAAATACAATTTTTTTGATACTATGAATAACAACACAATTGTAGCAAGCATTAAAAAAACAACAATGATAAATTCATTTTCTCTAAGAAAGAAGGATTGAATTTGATTTCCACTGAGTAAGACCAAATATTTTGTGTAGAAGTAAATTCCTAAAAGGCAAGTCCCTTAAAATATGAAGACATCCACATGAATCATGACAATCTATGGAGATACCCATCAAACTTTTATCACACAAATACAATGAACGAAACTTATGCAAAAATTCCTATTCATGTTATTGTCTACGACATATGGGAGATCTATATCGGAAGTATAGGTTTTCCTTATTGGTTTTGAAATAATGATTGCTAGGAAGTGGCCCCAACATCATGATAATCTAAAGAATTAATTACATTGACAGACACAATATAAACGGTAAAATTCATGAATATAGTATCCCCAATATGTCGAGGTGAGAAACATATGGTTGATCAAAAAAAATATACTAAGAGATTTGTTTTGTGTGTGATACCTTTTGATCATTCTTGAGGGAATTTCATGTTTTTTCATGAGGGTTCAACTATATATTTTTCATACTACAAATATAGCATATCAATTTATCAAATGAGCATTATTGAACATTCATTGACTACTTGAGAATACAAGCATCAGATGTGCCACACCTTTGTGGTTTATATTATTTTATCGTGCACAGACCTAGAAAACACCACTAACTTATACAAGAAATTTCCAAAAGATCAAAGGTATGCAAGCTTTACCGATGGACCAGCTAGCAAAGAACTTCCAGAATCTGCAATAAAAACACAACCTCTAGCACAGAAACCTGCAATTAAATGTTCATAAAATGCCATCGATATTTTCATAAGATTCCTTAAGAAGAAATCATCTTCCCAGTTGAATAAGATGGATTGTATGCTGACCTTTTGATTGATCATCAATGAGGAAGTCTCCCATGTCAAAATGAAGAAAATAGCAAAATCGATTTATTAGAGTATATTAATCCCATGACATACCTACTAGTAACTATGACTCATACAAAGAACATGATATGCATGTGTTTATCCTTAAATACATTCAATATTAAACTTGGAAAACTAACATGATTCTATTACATACCTTCCAGTAACCCTTTCGAGTAAAAGGAGCATATTGATGTTTACCCTTGAAGTGATTAGGATCAACACCACCAAAAGTCATGGCTGCAAATGGGATTTCTTCAATAAAATCATTTTTTCCTTGGGAAAGAACCTCGAAACTATTTCCAACAAATGTGAAACTGTTTCCTTTAGCGAAAAGATGTCATACCAAATCTAGTGATCTATCATTGTAAATTAGTGAAAATGACTAATACTCTTTTTTAGGCCGTGGATACCTTTGGAAGATTGCCTGAAAACAACAAAAATAAATAGTTTTTATAACTTAAGCATTCAAACAATGCCTTCCAGAAATAAAGTATCAAATAGATCTTTATTTTTTCAAGCAGATCTCAATACTTTGTTACCATAATTATCAATGCAATTATTCTTCTTTTGTATTCCAGAGTTGAGATGTTTTCTCTAAGTGACCACTTTAAACTCAGTGATAAATTGGAAGCAATAAATAAAGATATAAATGCCTAATAAAATACTTGCACAAAGAATAATTTGTAACAAATTAGCAATTATGAGTAATAAAGTGCACAATGATGTTGGGGGGGGGGGAATTTACAATAGAAAATGAAAATACCAATGTGCACCATGCCCAACTCACAACCTACAGGGATAAGCAAAAATATAAACATAGGTTTTCCACTGCACAATCAAACATGAAAGTTGAAAAAGATATGAGATTAAGAAACAAATTACAAAATTACTGGAGAAAGATAAACTTGGGCAGATAACAATATACTCATGCGGAATAATAGGGAAACAACGCTTTAGATTCCATTTTCCTCACAAGTCTATCTATATTTTTTTGTCTTTTGACCTTTCATATTCCCATCAAACTCAAATTCCTATCATATTTCTTGTAATGAAATGCCTACATTTAATTTTGTTGTCCTAGCTATATG
>LPNX010770317.1:147077-154577 GCA_001517045.1 Pseudotsuga menziesii
AGGAGCCAGTTATCATGATAAATCAAACTATTTAAGGTAATTGTTTAGATCAGATAGAACAATTTTCACCTCAATGTATGGTAATCATCATCATCAACTAAATGTATGTGTGTGCACATGCATAAATACCCAATCCACAGCTCAATCAAACAAAAGAAAACATAATTATACCTTGATTTGTGGATCTTCACACTGTCTTCTTATGCTTTACCTTTCAAAACATCATTCAATATACTTCATATTTTGTCCTGTTGCAATAGTTTCATGTTAGGACCCATCAAATAAATTTATGTTTGTTTATGAAAATAACAAAACCAATCTAAATAAATACAATTCTATTACAGTGTAAATTACAATACTATTCAACTATTCAAGTAATTTAATCATTTAAGAATAGATCACCTGATAAAACATGGATAACCAAAAATACTATGTATATAATGTCATCGATCTAATCAAAACACCATTTATTGCCTCTTAACTATGGAAATGTTTCTCAACGCTATCTGTAACAAGTTCCAATGGAGGATTCAAATAGCAATAGTGAAAACTATACACTAAAATTATAGAAATAGATGTTTTTTAATGTATTCTTCCTTACCATTCATTGAGCTCCTCTCTGTTTCAAGAATAATTTAATATTCTCTACTAAACCGGATCAACCACGTGAAGGTGGAAGCTCTTATGGCCCCTCCCCCCCCTCATATCACTCTCAACTCCCCAAACCCAATGCATCTACTTGCAAATAACAATTTATTTCACTATTTCACAATCCAAATAACAATGCATCTACTACAAATTATTTCACTCAATAGTTGAAAGATGCTTTCATTAAATCATTCTTTAAATCATTCATTAAACCATTCAATCATTCAACAGCTGAAAAAACCATTCATTAAAGCATTCATTCAAACATTTATTCATGAAACAGAGGAAAAAACCATTAAATGTTTTTTTATAAATAAGAATTACTAAAAATTTGTTTAGTCACTTCCTTTTTACTTTTCTTCTCTTTAAATATTTAGTTAGAGTCACATCTTCCAGAATTTGATCATCGGTATACCTACTAGTCTGCTCGCAAGGTTGAACTTCAGGCGAGGGGCAATGAATTTCTGCAATAATGTCAAAATATTTCATTAATATATTTATTTTTTGATAAATACGAGTAATTCATTTAAAAAAACATTACGAATGTGTGTTTTTACCTGCCATGGGAACATCAACATGTTCAACATTATCTTGTACAGGACCAACCTGTTCCGTGTTATCTGCATCTACATGCTCTGCAGTTAAATTGTGTAGAATTAAAATTAATGTTCATCATCTGCAATGGTCTATAAAAAATAGTAGAACATTAATAAATTCATTACCAAGATGAGAAGCATGATCTTCGTTTGGTTGGTCATGTACATTCTCTACATGAACGAGATCATTACTTACCTGCACAAAAAGGAATAAATAATTTATGTTAATTTATTTATAAGGAATAATTTGCATGAGCATTAATAAATTATCATTACACTATACAATTTTTACACACCTGGGCACCATATGGTTCAGTATAAGATCGTGCAGTATGCCCAGACAAGCTTCTCTGGTGTTCAACAACGGCTTCAAAGCCCTGTTCGAAGCCAAGCTTCATGTAATCTGCATTAGGCAATTCTTTGAACCGATCAGCCTTTATATTTGCATGATGTCATTAATTTTACATTTTTTGCCAGAAGAAAACAAAAATAATAATCTGTATGATATTTGGATGCAGATTCATGTTTTGCGATACTTACATATCGAGCCGCCAAGTTGGAGTAACCACCAGGACCAAGCTTGTGTTGGCCAATTCTTTCAATTCTTGCCTTGGTGGTCTTAGATGTGTTCAAGAGCCTAATTAAGTTTTTAAATACATTAGTCGATGTACCAAAATTGATATAAAAAATAGTAATAATAAGGATTACCACTACATTTTGGAATGTATTGCATACCTCCGTGTTCCAGTTGATGGTATATTTCCTGATTTTCTCAGGCCCTTCTCTTTTCCATCTTCCACCAGGGCTTTCCACTCCATAGATGGAATCATTGGAGGGTGCTCATACGTAGGGTTGTTTTCTAGGTGAACCCTATACTGGTCTCGGATACTCTTCGTTTGTTTTCTAGCCTTATATAGGACCTTCGATGTATCGAATGTATCTTTTCCAAACAGACTAACCAAGCGATTAGTCAGATCATCCTTTAAAGCTTTTGGCTGCTTGTTCCACATTGTGCAGATGGTGGGCCTGAAGATCTTCAAGGCCAAATAATTCATATGTTTATAAAATATATCATTTCCTGCAAAACATTAATGCCATCATTATTCAACATTAAAAAATATTATTGGTATATTAGACACAAATTATAAAAACTAAATTGAACTATCTATAATGACCTGGAATCCTATCTATCTTTATTGGAACCGGTTCTTCATTCACCAAAAATGTACACATTATTGAACCAGTGCTAGTGAAATGAGAAGATCCAGGAATTGCTTCCACATCTCTATCTAACCCTACATCCACCCCTTCTTTTGCATCATCTGTTGTGGGTGGGGTAGCATCAACTGCACCCTCTGCTGCCCTCGGGGGTTTCACAGAACGTGTTGCCGATTGTTCAATGGACAATATGGGAGAAATATGTTGTGTACGTGGAGTGGTTTGGTTACTGGGACCAACATTTCCTTGACCACCACTGATAATATCCATAGCGCGCTGTAAATTCAAACCATTGTATTATAAGTTCAATAGCATATAAAATCAAATATTATAAAGTTTTTATAAATGAATTTACATTATTATTTGAGAACTTACATCCAATGGTTTATGTTGCTGTAACAACAATTGAATCCTTTTTTAAACCCTTCTGTTTGTGGAACTTCCAATGTCAGAAGAATCGGTTCCTCATTTTGTTTTTCCTTGGTATTTTGTAGCACCCTTAACGTGTCTACAGACTCTCTAATTTCACTATCTCTCATCAACCAGGAGACCTCATTCTGTAAAGAGTTTTGAGATGTTGTTTCATAAACTGAATCCCCTGTCTGCAATTGAAATATAAAATAAATTGCTTAGTCTTTGAAGCAATAGTGTGCGCAAACAGTTATATTAACAAAAATTGTCTATCATGATAGAGTCATAGTATTACATCTAGGATTACCTGATGCCTAGATGAGGGTGTGGTATGATCAACAAATGGGGACTTACCTCGATCAGCCACCTGCAAAAAAAGTAGAGAACATTATGTCATTATCACAATGAACTCAATATGTAAAAGATAACAAATACATAACAAAAACAAACACTATGCTACATGTTTTATATGTGTACATTTTTGAAGTTTTTAGAATGTGGAATCACATATAGGTTTACTGGTTTCCTTGAGGCTCCAGTCGTTTGATCAACAGTTGGGGTCTTTCCCCATTCAATCTGCAAAAAAGGTAGACAACATTACCATCATGAATGCAAACATAAAAATGAAAGAATACATAACAAAATAAACATTATGCGTCACAATATACATGTTTATGATTTTAAAGTATTTGAAATGGAGAATTACATTCATGTTTGGCTGTTGCGCCGATGCTGTAGTCGGCTGATCAATAGCCGATTGGCTTCCCTGATCAACACTCTGCATGTAAAATATATAAGATTATATAAACGAACCTAATATACTAATGAAAATACATAACAACATATCTGTATGTCCATCCTAAATTTATTACATTGGCAATATCGATGTATACCTGTTTCCTTGACTCAGGTCGACAAACATCTACAAATTCTGAGGTGCCCCTGAGAGAACCATGCATCAAAAACATACTAAAAGTTACCCAAGGAAACATGAAAAGTAGAAAATTACAATTATATGCTAACGAAAAATCCTATAGATGTTAGAATAATTAATAAAAGGTTGGTTAAATTGTTTGTTGTACCACAACCATACTAACTGTGTTTGTATCTACATGATTCAAATTGTAATTAATAAGAAGTTCTTCTCCAGCAACTATTGATTTAATTGCACATACAAAGACACGGTTTCCTTCACGCGACTCGAATATGCAGTTCGGTTGCTTTAGTGTAGACCCCGGTTGTGTACTGCTTATAAACCCCACAATATCACCAGCTGTTTTTGGCCTTACGTCCATGTACAACGTTGCTCCTTTATTTTGAGCTTTGTATTTTAGTTGTATATAATTCCCTGACAACCCATATCTACGCATACTTTGTGTATACTGGACTAGGCGCATCCAATCACTATAGTTGTAATAGGGTCCAACATACTCCATCAATTCTGTACATCTACTGTATCCAACCTTTATGCCATCCATGCAAAACAACCCCAATCCATGCAATGACAACGGTGCAATTCTACATATCCTCTCATTCACACAAAAATTAGTGTTTACTTTAGGAAGATCCCTAGGCACCCATTTTTTCACTAGGTGTTGGTACCTTAAGGGAACGTCAATGTCTCCCACTATCTAATCATCATAGGAACCTGACCCCACTCCTTTGAGAAAAAATTTCATGCTTTTGTTGAATTTTCTTCTGATATTTTGACATCTAGTTGATTTAGCTCTTGTAGACCTACTGGATGTCTCAATTTTCTCTAGCCTTCCCAAATTCCCTTCGCTGGAGGAAGACAGGTCTAACAAATACTTGTTTGGTTCTACCTGCACCATGGTCGAAATTTTTTTTGGCATAAGCATAACAAAATACCAGCAAAAAAACTTGGAAAGACTTATAAGCAAAAAAATTGTTAAAGAAAAAGCTTGTCAAGAATGAGTTTGGTTAATAGGTGTGGGCATTTGGTAGCCCTAAAAATTCTAATGTCTTCCCCTCTTTTAGTTACATACAAGTCTCCATTCTCACTTATTTCTTGAATTTCCTTTTCCGAACATGAATTGGGTAGGCTTCATAACTTTTCATATGTATGCTTGTGCCCAATCGACTTTGGCCTTTCAACATTGTCAAGCTTGAGATGATCTTTTATGCATATGCAGAAAATATAACACTGCAATTTATGCCAATATATGTCTATACAAGGCCCGGAGGTTCTCCTTTAATGGACTATCTCCTTGAAAGAACATATCTTCACATTCATCTACATTTACTTCTGATAGAAGTGATACCGAGTTGGTATGTTGGTCACTTCCATCAAAAAGCATCTTTGACATGAGTTCCTTTTTCAAGGAATCTTGGTTAATCTCCTCTTCCAAACTTCTAGGTCACTTTTCCACTCTACATTGGCCCGATTATTCATTTTCCTGGTCACTCCTCTCTCCTTACTCTACACTTGTTGTTGTTGTAACCCTTAATTTTGATGGTTGTAAGTGGTTTTTAGTTTTCCCATGAATGATGTTGTGATGTTGTAAATGATTATCCATTTTACCTAATATGTTTTATGATCTTTTCCATCATTGCTAGGGTGCACATACCTGTTGTTTATGGATTCTTAAGCTTGAAAGCTCAAGGGCCTAAAACTGTCGAGATCTCATCTAGGACCCTTTAAGAGTCATAATAACAACTATTGTCATAGGATTTTATTCTCCAAATGATACACCAAAACCATACTTATCGGTTAATATTTGTGTAGGGATGTTTTTCTGTTCTCTCCCATAATTTATCATACTAATATGTGAGTCTTTATGTGTGCAGTGAATCTATGATGATGAGGATGAAGATGCAGCTGATGATGATGATGTCGATGATTATCATGATGTTATCCATGATGCCGATGATGATGATGATGATGAAGATGAGGATGCTGATGATGAGGATGAAGATGATGATGATGATGAAGACGGAGATGATGATGATAAAGATGATGACAATGATGATGATGATATTGGCAATGATGAAGATGGTGATGATGATGATGATGATGATGATGATGGTGATGACCGTCTTGATATCATATGAAATGATGAAAATGCTAACGATGTCGATGATGATGATGATGATGACGCTGATGATGCTATCGATGGGGACGATGATGTTGCTGCTGATGATGATGACGACGACGACGACGATGATGATGGATGATGATGATGTTGATGGATGATGATGATGATGTTGATGATGATGATGATGATGATGATGAAGAAGATGGTGATGATGATGAATATGATGTTGATGATGATGAATATGATGATGATGATGATGATGATGATGATGATGATGTTCATGATGATGATGAGGATGGTGAGGATGATGATGATGATGAACCACATGATGATGATGATGTTAGTAACTCTTTTTAAAACAAAATAAGATAAAAGAATAGGTCTAATTAAATATTTACCTTTCATTATATTTCATCGTTGACGATGATGACGACGATGATGAAGACAATGACGATGATACAGATGACGATGATGTGTGATGAAGATGATGATGTGTGATGATGATGATGATGATGTGTGATGATGACACCGATGATGTATGATGATGAAGACGATGATGGTGAAGACGATGATGAAGATGATGATGATGATGCTGATATTGATGATGATGATATAAAGATGGTGAGGATGATGATGACAACGATGATGATGATGATAATTATGTTTTTGATGACAATGATGACAATGTTGGTGAAGATGACAATGGTCATGAGGATGATGATTTTGAAAGCATGCATGGGTTGGCAATTTTCTTTTTAAATCAATTTCAAAATTAAAAAGGGCCCAATTCTTTTATAATCATTATAATCTTATTTGTGCCCTTTTTGAGCTTGGATTCAATATAAAAAAATATGATAGACCGATATGGTAACATTGTCGTCATCATTGTCATCACCATCATAAAAAAAGTCAAAAATTCCTAATAAAAGAAAGAAGAGAACAATTATTTATTATCACATACACTTTTACTAAGAACCTTGACATATATCTTATTTAATAGCTATAAGGCACAAATATGCTATTGAGGAGACTCAAGCATTGGTGGGTGAATGACAACAATTAGGAGAGTCAAACTTTGGTGGGTGGAATGACAACATTTAAACGACTTAAGAAGCCATTGTTGTGGCAATTTAACAAAGTCTAAATATCTAAAATGATTTTGATGTTTGTAACCAAACTTTAAAGTTGCGGTAAGATCAAAGACTTATGAAAATTTGGAATCTAATATCTTTTCGTGAGCCATAAGGTATGTAAAAGATTAAAAAAAAAACATTAATGTTATGTTCTACATTCTTAACATGTTTCCATGTTTACTCCATTCTTCATATTGAATTTGGAAACATAAAAGTTATCTACAAAATCTAAAATCTAATCTTTTTATTATAGCAATAAACTAAGTAAAAAATTTGGACATCAATTTTGCTAACTACATTCTTCTATATAAATATCTTATTTAAATTAAATACTTTTTTAAAATAAACTTAAAAAATTCAAAACAAAAATAAAATGATAAATTTTAAAATTTCATAAAAAATATTTTATGGAAAAATATTTCAAATATAAATAAAATA